>VDFB02290588.1:0-29973 GCA_007258455.2 Sequoia sempervirens | reverse complement strand
TGAGGCTAGGATCTAAGAGGATCACAAGGATGAGAAACTCTATGAAGAGCTTAACAAAGCAAAAATCTCTTTGAGGAAATTGCAGGCTAATAAGATTCAAGGGCTTAAGGTGAGGGCTAAGCTCAATTGGTTGAGCAATGGGGATAAAGGATCAAAATTTTTCTTCATATATATTAAGGAAAAAGGCCTAAAAAAGCAAATAGACCAGATTTGTCATAATGGTGTGACAATGTCAAAACAGGAAGACATCCTGCAACAATTCACTCTGTTCTACAGGGAACTTTTTAAATCTGAAGATAATGGAGAAGAGTGCATGGGGGCAAGAAACACTCTCAAGGGTTTGATGCCAAAAAAAATCTCTAAGGAAGACTGTGCTCTGCTCTCGGCTAACATAACCAAAGAGGAGATCAAAAGAGCAATCCTTGCCATGAGCAACGATAAATCTCCTAGGTTAGATGGGCTCCCTGTTGAATTTTACAAGACCTTCATTGATTGGATTTGTGAGGATTTGCTCCAGGTCTATATGGAAGCCCCTGAAAAAGGGTCCTTGGAAACCCACATCAATCAAGGTCTTATTAAGTTATTACCAAAAGAGGGAGGCAAAACCTTGATTAAAAACTGGAGGCTAATAACCTTGTTGAATGTTTCGTACAAGGTGCTTGCAAAAGTCCTAGCCTTAAGGCTTACAAATATCCTGCCCAATTTTATAAATACCACTCAAACTGGGTTTATTAAAGGAAGGTACATCCTTGAAAACTTAATTACCAGCTGGGAGGCTTTATATTGGGCCAAAAGATCTCAATAGAATGTGGCAATGCTTTTAATTGATTTTGAGAAGGCTTACGACAGAGTGGAGTGGTCCTTCTTGATGATGGCATTGGAAGCTTTTGGGTTTCCGCAGGGTTTTACCAAAATGATCAACACTCTCTTATGTGATGCTTCTACCATGGTTGAGGTGAATGGTTCCAAGTCTGAACCAATCCAATTGGAGAGGTCAATTAGACAGGGATGCCCCATTTCCCCGGCCTTGTTTGTTATTGCCTCATATGCTCTTCATTACCTGCTAAGGGAGAAGTGTGTTTCACCTAAAGTGAATGGGTTGAAACTTCCCGACAATGGTGAGTTCCTAAACATTCAGTTTGCTGATGAGACTTCCATTTTTGTGGAATTAGAAGAGAAAAACTTTGGAAGGTTAATGGACAAGCTTGGTCTGTTTTGTCAGGCTTCAGGAGCTAGGATTTCAAAAGCTAAGTCCATTCTATTAGGTTGGCTTGACACCCCTCCTGACTGGTTGCAAAAGTTTGATCTTCAATGGGGGGCCCCCAAAAACAAGTAAGGTACCTGGGGATCCCTTTCACTATCTCACCCAATTTGAAGGAAATGTGGCATTGGCTTAAGGCCAAGATTGATAAAAAGCTAGATGGTTGGAATAGACATTATCTTTCTCTTGCTGGGAGGGTGCAGGTGTGCCAAAATATTCTTTCCTCATACACCTTATACTTTGCTTCTGTTTGGTTCTTCAACAGTTATCAAGTCAACGAGGTGCAAAAGAAAATCAAAGGTTTTCTTGGGTCCGAGGGGAAAGACAAAAAGAAGTTGTATGCTGTCAGGTGGGAGTGGTGTTGTATGGAAAAAACTAATGGGGGCTTGGGACTCAAAGATCTCAAAAAGCATGGTATGGCACTGGCTGCGAAGTGGGTCATCAAGGCCCTTGATGGGAATGAACCGTGGAAGATTCTTATCGGGAATAACATTTCTCAAGCTGTACCAAAATTGGCTAAGTCTTGGAAGGCTCTTCCTTTCAGTGATCTCCTCATCACCAAGTATCCAATAGTGCCTACTAGATCATCAGTTTTCAGAAGTATTTGGAAGGCCTGGGAATCCATAAGGGGCAGTTTCACTAGTACTCTCCTAACTAATCTTAACAACCTAATCCATCCAGGTAGATCCATCTGGTGGAATCTTGAAAACAATGGAAAGCCTTTAGCATTAGTGCAAGGTTGCTCAGCTAAGAATTGGAATCAGATTGGCATTAAAACATTCAGTGATATCTTCAGGGATGGAACTTTCGTTAGTTGGGATCAGTTGAGGGAGGATTATGGGCTGCCTCCCTCTAACTTTAGGACTTACTCTATACTAAGGGAGGCCTGTAAAAGGTGGAACCCAAGTCTCCAAGTAGGTAGCTAGGAGGATGATCTACTTAAAATTTTATGGAAGGGTACCCTACCCTTGCAAGATGTCAAAACTAAGGACATTTATAAAGAATTAATTAACTCATGCACTCCTGTTGACTATCTCAATAGGGCCTGGAAGGCTAACCTTGAAAGCAAGGACTGGCAAATTTTTTTTAAGTATCTGTGGCATAATGGGATAGATGCTAAAAAGAATAGTTTTAGATGGCTTGTTTTGCTTCAAAAAGTTCCCTTCAAGTTGAAAGTTTGTGATGTTGTTATTTGTGATATTTGCAGGGTTCTTGAGTCTGTGTCTCATATTTTTTTTGATTGCTTGTATGCTAAGGAGATTTGGAATTTGCTTTGGAATGGTCAGAATACTTGGTATTCAAGTAGGAATTTCACTTGGAAAGAAATTTTGATGGGTTTTGATAGTAAATTAAGCAAAGAGTTGCATCTCTTATGGTTTTTTCTTACTACTGAAATTTTGTGGGTGTTATGGAAAGCAAGGAATGAGGACAAATACAGTGGGGTACAGAGGTTACTTACTGAGTCAAATAAAAGGCTCACATTCTATAATGTTTCCTTGCAGGTCATTGCCATCATTGAGGTTACGGAAAGCAAATTCCTGAAGCTTCTCAAGAATGAGAGGACCCCTTTCCATCAGAGAGAAGTCATGCACGACCGCTCATGGCAGTAGGATCAACCTAATATTGATGTCTTTACGCAGGCCCTGGAAAAACTTAAAGAAGAGCCCCATGGCTAAGTTAGGTTGTGATGGCATAGTGGTAGTGTACAAGGAGGAAATGAAGCATAGTCACGCATGGCACCTAACGTAGGATCTGTTGGCATCTACTGTTTCTTTGCTAGTCAATGCAGTGTTTTTTAATCTATCATCTTGTAACCAAGTGGTCAATGTGTCCCGATGTGCATGATGTTCCTTTTACCTATATGTTTTTAATGTGTAAGCAACTGCTCAGAAAATGTGTAATCAGCAGTGCAAAATATGTAAATAACTATACAGATTTCTATTTGCAGCAACGAGAATGCTGTAACAGTTTAGCAGTATTTTTTAGGATGGGGGTTGTTTGCTGCATTTGTTTTGTAATTCTTGTTGTTTGCTCGATTATAATTAAAAAAAATAAAAAAATTTCACAATGTAAATATTTTTGTTTAGATTGTTACTTTTATCAATCTTGGTAAAAATATCAGATAAGCTTAGTGGTGTCGATATTGACGTCAATTTATATTACTGCATTGATCTTGGATTGAGTAAAAACTAATTTACTTAATTATTATTTTTGGTGCATTAAAAAGAAAACTAGGTTTGTGCGTGACCGATTATTGAAGAAAATATGGTTTTCCTATTGCTGCAACAACTATAACCTGAAAATGCAATCCTTGAGCTTGTCGTATTGGGGTTTGGTTGATTCTTTTGCATGCATGGGATGTGCTGTGATTCTTCATGGTCAAAAATAAAAAATTAGCCAAGGTGTAGGGATTATAGCCCCATTGCCAACTACTGTACCATAATTATGACCTGCCAACTTCCAGATTTTAATATGAAGAGATGTAGGCTCATCACATATTTTATTTCCTCACCAACTCTGTTTAATTACCAGGCAATGATACCGATCAGACCTCTATTCACCCATAAATGCGACAATCCACTTGCAAATATGAAGAGCTACCTCAATAATACTTGTTAAGGGAGAGGGTTGATGGTGGGTAGGGTAACCTTGAGCGAGGGGTCCACGTTATCAGTGTTCGAGTCGACTAATTTTTTTTTGTCATGTGCCTTCACTGTCAAGCTGGAAGTTTGAAATAAAAATTTGGCAAAATTTTGAGCACGCTTTCCAAGGTTTTGGGGGCGATTTCCAAAAACTACCAAAAAAGATTAAAAAAATAGGCGTATACCTATCGCGAACATCTTCATGACCAAT
Source organism: Sequoia sempervirens (assembly GCA_007258455.2). Taxonomy (NCBI): domain Eukaryota; kingdom Viridiplantae; phylum Streptophyta; class Pinopsida; order Cupressales; family Cupressaceae; genus Sequoia; species Sequoia sempervirens. The sequence goes on along the minus strand of VDFB02290588.1, from coordinate 25,859 downwards.
TGTTGTAGGGCGCCACGCTAGTACTTGCATATGCATATTCTAACTAATGCGCATTAATTGCAACACACTCCCCACAGTCGGCCTTAACGCCAACCACCTCGGCATGCACACCATTCGCTTGGTCTTGCATTTTGTTCACGAAACACCCATTAATGAGACATAATTCATTTTCAGCGGTTCCATTGAGAACCAGCTCTGGTTAGGATGGACGCCGACGGTGGTGAGGCCATGGCCGAGTGGTGGTGATACATTTTTCATGCTTAAAGTGCATATCTACACCATATTTAGTAAAAGGAAACTATATATCTTCAAGATATGCAGGTGAGGTTGTCTTCCAACCTCACTCAGGCAGTAACTATGCATTACAAAAAATTTGTATGTTTTTCTTGCAATTTTCTTTTGTTAAATGTGCAAGAAAAAATTATAATGCTTTCATCGTGTAATGAAGCTTTGTTGTAGCTTATTCATGGCCAACTGTGTGTATATGTGACTATCTAGATATATATAGGCATATATATGGCCGACTACTTGTAAATGTGTGTATACATAGATATATATGCATATAAATGTATATATGCATATATATCTATGTATACACACATATACACATAGCAACGACCCACAAATGAAATTTTCTAGCAATAATAGAACTATATAATGTCAGACTGTGTGTATATGTGAGAATACAGTTATATATATGCATATATATGGTCGACTATGTGTATATGTCTATATATATCCATATTTATATGTCCACACATTGCCATAATATATGTGTTTTTTTCGTTTTATACCTCTGAAATTGGAATATATGCATATATATGTGTGTATACACACATATACACACAATCTTCCATTCAAATATAGCTTAGTTTGCGTTTTATACCTCTATAATTTGCATATGTATAGTGGCAGTATGTGTGTTTCTCACCTCGACAGTGAAGGCTTTTATGCACCTATTTTTTAGCCGGCTCTTTTGACCGATGCCGTGAACCCCTCACTCAAAAATTCCTGACCCCCATCGTCCACTCTTCCTCGTCCTTCGTCTCTGCTTCAAATATGACTGATTTAGGGAATACAGTCATATCAATTTATAGAATTCTCCTAGTCAATTTCGTAATCATTTTACTTTTTTAATTGACTAGTCATTTATATGATTTTCTTAGTCAATTTAGTAATCATTTTAATTTTTAATTGACTAAACATTTCTGTTTAAATTGATATAATATTCAACATCTTTATATTAGACTAAATAATAAAATATTATGTATGCATGTATGCACACATACATACATACATACATACATACATACATACTACATAATTATTTATGTATGTATGTATGTTTCTATTTGAGACATAGACATACATACTTATACACACATACCTAGATGTATGTGTGTATAGTATGTATACACACATACATGTATGGATGTGTGTATACATACTATACACACATGCATACATGTATGTGTGTATAAGTATATACACACATGTATGTGTGTATAAGTATATACACACATGTATGTGTGTATAAGTATATACACACATGCATGTGTTTATATACTTATACACATGTGTGTATAGTATGTATACACACATGCATACATGTATGTGTGTATAGTATGTATACACATGCATGTGTGTATATACTTATACACATAGATGTATGCATGTGTGTATAGTATGTATACACACATGCATACATGTATGTGTGTATAAGTATATACACACATACATGTATGCATGTGTGTATACATACTATACACACATGCATACATCTATGTGTGTATAGGATACTATACACACATACATACATACTTTGGCCAAAACATAGGTGCATGCCACCCGATACTATGGACTGTATGATAGTGTTCTAATACTGCCATTATATATATGCAAGTTGCAGGTCTACAATTACATGTTCTACAATTGTTGTTTGAAGTTATATTTCAATATGCTGATACACTATGCACCATTATTATATATATTGCATATGCATATGCATATATGCATATGTTGTATGAAGTTAAATTTCAGTATGTTGTTTGAGAAATGGTATTAATATAAGTAGGAGTCAGCATATGGTTAGTATGTTCTGCATTTGTTGTATGATGTTATATTCAGTATGTTGTTACACTATGTACCATTGTTTGATATGTTGCTCATTTCATTCACCTCAATTAGATGCATGGTTAGTTTGTTCATCAATTACACTCAATCTTACATGTATGAATTTGTTGCTACACTATGTACAATTGTTTGATATGTTGTTCATTTCAAATCAGCTCAATTAGATGCATGGTTAGTTTGTTCTTCAATTACACTCAATCTTAACATAAGTAGGAGTCAACATATGGTTACTATGTTCTGCAATTGTTGTTTGAAGTTATATTTCAGTATGTTGTTACACTATGCACCATTCTTATATATGTTGCATATGCATATGCACATATGCAATTGTTGTATGAAGTTAAATTTTAGTATGTTGTTTGAGAAATGGTATTAACATAAGGAGTCGGCATATGGTTAGTATGTTTTGCATTTGTTGTATGATGTTATATTTCAGTATGTTGTTACACTATGTACCATTGTTTGATATGTTTCTCATTTCCATTCACCTCAATTAGATGCATGGTTAGTTTGTTCATCAATTACACTCAATCTTACATCATGTATGAATTTGTTGCTACACTATGTACAATTGTTTGATATGTTGTTCATTTCAAATCAACTCAATTAGATGCATGGTTAGTTTGTTGTTCAATTACACTCAATCTTAACATAAGTAGGACTCAAAATATGGTTACTATGTTCTGCAATTGTTGTTTGAAGTTATATATTCAGTATGTTGTTACACTATGCACCATTCTTATATATGTTGCATATGCATATGCATATATGCAATTGTTGTATGAAGTTAAATTTCAGTATATTGTTTGAGAAATGGTATTAACATAAGTAGGAGTCAGCATATGGTTAGTATGTTCTGCATTTGTTGTATGATGTTATATTTTAGTATGTTGTTACACTATGTACCATTGTTTGATATGTTGCTCATTTCCATTCACCTCAATTAGATGCATGGTTAGTTTGTTCATCAATTACACTCAATCTTACATGTATGAATTTGTTGCTACACTATGTACAATTGTTTGATATGTTGTTCATTTCGAATCAGCTCAATTAGATGCATGGTTAGTTTGTTCTTCAATTACACTCAATCTTAACATAAGTAGGAGTCAACATATGGTTACTATGTTCTGCAATTGTTGTTTGAAGTAATATTTCAGTATGCTATTACACTATGCACCATTCTTATATATGTTGCATATGCATATGCATATATGCAATTGTTGTATGAAGTTAAATTTCAGTATGTTGTTTGAGAAATGGTATTAACATAAGTAGGAGTCAGCATATGGTTAATTTGTCGTTCATTTCGAATCAACTCAATTAGATGCATGTTTAGTTTGTTCTTCAATTACAATCGATCTTACATGTATGCATTTGTTGTTACACTATGTACCGAAGTTAGATATGCATATGCAATATGCATATTGCATCTATGCAAATATGCGTATTTGCAATATGCATATGCATATATGCAATTGTTGTATGAAGTTAAATTTCAGTATGTTGTTTGAGAAATGGTATTAACATAAGCAGGAGTTAGCATGTGCATGTGCATACTGTCGGCAATTGCCTTCTCCATTTACATTTAAATTAGATGAATGGTTAGTTTGTTCATCAATTACACTCCATCTTACATGTATGAATTTCTTGTTACACTATGAAATTCAGTATGTTGTTTGAGAAATGGTATTAACATAAGTAGGAGTCCACATATGCATATGTATGTGCATACTATCAGCAATTGCCTTGTCCATTTACATTTAAATGAGTGGACACCTTGTTAATTTCCATAACCATCCTTTATGCTGTCATCAACAACTCTCCCTTTAAGCTCTGTTATTGTCAAAATATTTCCAACCCATTTGAATACAACATCACCATACATATGTATGCTGCACAAAATGATACAACATACTGAATTTTCAAATTAACTTCAAACAGCAGAGTCATACTCCGTTATGATACATATATGTATAGATTACTATAGATAGATACATCAGTTTCCTCTCGCAGAGATGAATATATACATATGTTTCATATTGCAGAGATAGACAGTAACATGATGGAATATGTTGTCTCTATGGTATCCGTACTGATGTTTCAAGTTACAAACATTCAAAACAAAAAAAGTTCAAACATTGTTTTGAATCCATCAAGAAGTTCACAACAAAAAACTAGCAACCAATCATTCAAATGAATCGAAAAATGTAGGAAAACTAAAATTTGATGGCAAGCTGTCTTGTGAGTTGGATGTGGCCTGTGATGGAGAAGGACTCCATGATTGAGTTGGTTGAATTATGCTTGGGATGGATGAGGTTTGATAGGCCTGTAAGCGATAACTCCAACTCTCATATGGTTGGCTTTTTGTGGGGCTAGGTGAGTGTGTATAGGAGAGCGACTGAGAAGGACTCCAACTCTAAAATGTTTGGCTGGTAGCTTGGGTAGGTGATGGACAATATTGGGGGCATTGAATAGATACGAAATCTATTAAGATCCTATGGCGGTCAGGCAAGGGATTTAGAGGTCTGCTGAGTCGCCTCTCCTTTGCACCATTTTCTTGTGCCTTCTCCAACTCTTTTTCCCTTTTTGCAGCTTCCTTTTCTCTCCGTTGGTCCTCTCTTTTTTTTTTCCTTCTCCTTCTTTTGCAGCTCCTTTTCAGCCTCTACTACTACTCATTGCTTTTCCTTTTCAATTCTCATAAGACTTTTCACCTCCAATTCTGCAATCCTTTCTATCTTGCAATCTGCACGCTATTGCTTCTTCCTCAATTTCAATTCTTCTAGTTCCTTCTTCTTTTCGTCCTGTTCACTTAGCATTGCCATGAAGTCATCAACAGTTAGGAGTTGGGATTCTCTTTGCAACTTGATCCCATGGTCAGCTACCTTATTAGACTTGTCTTTCACCACATGAACCGGTAGCTTCAAGAATTGTGAGATGCATGAAGTTTGTTGGTTTCCCAAAGGTTCAATCAAATCGACATTATTTGTTTCTGGCATCTCACTATCTGTAGCATCCGTTCTATCTCCTAACTGCTCACCGTCACTGTCTCCACAATCAACATAGAAATGTACTAATGTATTGGGACCCATGCAGTGCAGTGGAGATGGCATTGAAAGACTTTGTTCTTCGTCCACATGCATATCCATAGCAAGATTGGCAGCACCATCAAAGAGCAGGAGGGCTGCTCAGGTGGAGTTGGCAGGGAAAGAGATATGTCTCCAATAGTACTCTGGTCTCCCAATACTGCTGGTTCAAGTCGTTCATTGGAATCTGAAACAACAAATTCATACATGTAAGTTTGAGAGTATTTGAAGAACAAAAAAATCCAATCCATGTAATTTAAATACAAATAGAGAAGGAAATTGCTGACAGTATCATAATCCAATCCAATCCAATCCACAACCATATGCATATGCTGACTCTTATGATAATCCCATTTCTCAAACAACATATTGAATTTTATCTTCATACAACATATGCATATGCTGACTCTTATGATAATACCATTTCTCAAACAGCATACTGAAATTTATCTTCATACAACATATGCATATATGCATATGCATATTGCATATTGCATATGCTAACTCCTACTTATGTCAATACCATTTCTCAAACAACATACTAAAATTTAACTTCATACAACATATGAATATATGCAATGCATATGCATATTGCATATATGCATATATAACTTCATACAAAAAATGCAAAACATAGTGTAACAACAAATGCATACATGTAAGATTGATAGTAATTGAAGAACAAACTAACCATACATCTAATTGAGGTGATTGGAAATGAGCAACATATCAAACAATGGTACATAGTGTAACAACATATTGAAATATGACATCATACAACAAATGTAGAACATACTAACCATATGCAGACTCCTAGTTATGTTAATATCATTTCTCAAACAACATACTAAAATTTATCTTCATACAACATATGCATATATGCATATGCATATGCATATTGCATATTGCATATGCATATTGCATATTGCATATGTCGACTCCTACTTATGTTAATACCATTTCTCAAAACAGCATACTGAAATTTAACTTCATACAACATATGCATATATGCAATGCATATGCATATTGCATATATGCGTATATAACTTCATACAACAAATGCAGAACATAGTGTAACAACAAATGCATACATATAAGATCGATAGTAATTGAAGAAAAAACTAACCATACATCTAATTGAGGTGATTGGATATGGGCAACATATCAAACAATGGTACATAGTGTAACAACATACTGAAATATGACATCATACAACAAATGCAGAACATACTAACCATATGCTAACTCCTAGTTATGTTAATACCATTTCTCAAACAACATACTAAAATTTATTTTCATACAACATATGCATATGCATATTGCATATTGCATATGCCGACTCCTACTTATGTTAATACCATTTCTCAAAACAACATATTGAAATTTAACTTCATACAACATATGCATATTGCATATATGCGTATATAACTTCATACAACAAATGCAGAACATAGTGTAACAACAAATGCATACATGTAAGATTGATAGTAATTGAAGAACAAACTAACCATACATCTAATTGAGGTGATTGGAAATGAGCAACATATCAAACAATGGTACATAGTGTAACAACATACTGAAATATGACATCATACAACAAATGCAAAACATACTAACCATATGCTGACTCCTAGTTATGTTAATACCATTTCTCAAATAGGATACTAAAATTTAACTTCATACAACAATTGCGTATAAAATATGCATATTGCAAATATGCATATGTAGATTTGCATACATATGCATATATAAAAATGGTGCATAGTGTAACAACAAATGCATACATTTAAGATCGATTGTAATTGAAGAACAAACTAACCATACATCTAATTGAGCTGATTTGAAATAAGCAACATATCAAACAATGGTACATAGAGTAACAACATACTGAAATATAACTTCATACAACAAATGCAAAACATACTAACCATTCATCCTATTTTGCTAATCTCCAACTTCTACAGTTCCAACATTAGACTCACCCTCAGTGACTGCCAAACCATTGTTGGAAAGGCTTAGAATGTTTGCAGCATCTGATGCTTCCTCGGGGGTAGCAAAGTGGAATGTCTCACTAACCCTCATGTCATTATCCAAAGCATTTCAATCAAATGGACAAATACCTGTCCTCTTGAAGCCAGCTGTAATGTTTGAAAAATTCAATGACTTTTGAAAAGCTACGCTGCCAAGTGTAGCCAATTCTTCCCTTCTTATCTCCAGATTTGGATGTCTAATGTTCCAATTTGTTGTTTCCTTTTTGAAGTTACACTTGAAAGAGGAGAAAACACTCACATCAAGAGGCTGCAACTTGTGTGATGTGTGGGCGGGTAGGGTGAGCAAGTCAATACCAAGCTCCCTTGCTTTGGTAATGGTAGAGAAGGCTACATGGCTGCCATGCCCATCAAATATCAAGAGGTGTCTATGGGTGGGTGAGCAACCCCCAGGTAATTGCATAGGAAAGAACTTGAGCCATTTGATAAATAGCACTTTTGTCATCCATGCGTGAGGTTGAACAACCATCAATGCTCCCGGCTCATAGTTGGCTATGTAGTTTTGCACATTTTTTTTGCTCTTGAACAAATAAAAACCTGGAAGTTTTTGACCTGCAGCGTTTACACATGCTAGAATAGTGATCCACTCCTGACTCTTTGGGATAATGTAAGCAACACTTCTCATGCCTTTCATGGCAAGCACATTCATGTTACCGTTCCGGCCAGCTTGCAGCCCTGTCTCATCACAGTTCCAAATCCTCTGCGGTTCATAGTTCCCTCCTGCATATGCCTTCTCCAAAGTGTCATAGAAAGCACTTACAACCGGTTGCCTCAGATTTATAGCATAGTCTCTATCTTGACCTTGGGCTATTCTCAAGCAGAGATCAGGATGCCTTCTTTTGAATCTTGTCCACCATGACTTGCTAGGAAGCCCATTCTTGAAGGGATTATTCCCTGTTTCCCATATTTGGGCCACTTCCGTTTTCAGATTGACGATCTCCAAACCTTGGCCAACATCAGCCATCTCCTTGCACCATTCGACGATCAGTGACTCTTCCTCCTCAGTTAGGACTATTTGGGGCCCTTTCCTTTTTGTAGTGGTCATACCACCTAGCCAATTGGACAATGTTGAGGTAGGAATACCCCAATTTTTTTCTGCACCTCTAGTTGACTAGCCGTAGTCTTCGACATCTTCAAGGGCATGGTCCATGTTATCCTAGGTCCATTCACGGCTCGGTGCAACCTTTTTGGTTGATACAGCTAGGTTAGCTTGCACTACAGATTCGATTGGCTATTCCAAAACAATTTCTACCTCCTCCTCACTACTTGGTTCTTCAATTCATTGGTGAACAGGAATGACAACATCCTCCTCATCGCTATGTGGAAGATGCACACCTCTCTTCTGTGCAGGCATAGTTGTCTGGCTCCGCTTTTGTGGAGGCTTCGTCCTTGAAGATCGCCTGATATTTGTTTGCACATTTATCTTCCTTTGTATTGAACCAACACAGTGATTAGTAAACAACATACACTTAATATTGACAATAATGATACTGACTGAAACAATGAATCCATACATTTACTATTGATTGTAATTGAAGAACAAGCTAACCATGCATATAATTGACACAACATTATGATACACATATATATGAACTTGCAACAATAGCATGATAAAAAAATTTATATCTTCTAACAGCTTTGCAAGACAGTAAAGGGTTTCAAATATTTCTATCATACTACTATTTCAAGTTGTGTTAATGTTTCATAATGTTGTTTGAGATATTCTTCGCATACTGTCAGTACAATTAAAGAACAGACAAAGCATACATCTAATTAAGTTGAATGTAACTGATGGTGGGTAGGGTAACTTTGAGCAAGGGGTCCATGTCATCAGCATCCCAATCGGGTAATTTTTTTATGCCATGTCCCTTGACAGTCGAGTTGGCATTATGCAACTTTTATATTTGTATGTATATATCTATTTGAGTTCTAATTGCATGCACTGCAGGGCAAGAGTGTTTCGATGTGGCGTAAATATCGACCCCTCTCCCTTACAGCTAACTTTGATGATGGTTGAGTCCTACTTATGTTAGTACCATTTCTCAAACAACATAGTAACATAAGTAGGAGTTAGCCATTATGACAGTTGATTGTAAGGGATAGGGGCCGATATTTACAGTCACTTTAATTGAACAAACAAAGCATACATCTAATTAGGTTCAATGTAAATGGGGACATAAATACAGTCACTTTGTAGAGATAGATAGATACTTAATTTGAATGTGAATGAAAAAGGTATAAATTGAATGTACATACCTATATTTGGTGATGAACCGTACAATAATATATAAATTTGAGTATGCAATATATATATATATATATATATATATATATGCAAAGATAGATAGATATCTAATTTGAATGTAAATGAACAAGGTATAAATTGAATGTAGATACCTATATTTGTTGATCAATTGTTCAGTAATATATTAATATCAATTTGGAAAATAGAAATATACATACCTAGTTAATTTACATTCAAATTAGGTTATCTATCTATCTCTCTGCAAATATAAATAAATATATATATATATATATATATATATATATATATATATATATATATATATATATATATATATATATTATATTTCCCACAACCCTATCCATTTTCATGAAACTTACACATTTATCTATATCTACAATATATATGGCCCTGTTCATTTTAATGAGACTTACGCATATCTCTCTCCCTATATATATATATATATTTGCAGAGATAGATAGATAGCTAATTTGAAATTAATATATTACTGAATAGTTTATCAACAAATATAGGTATGTACATTCAATTTATACCTTGTTCATTTACATTCAAATTACGTATCTATCTATCTCTACAAATATATTATATATATAGGGGGAGAGAAATGCGTAAGTTTCATTAAAATGAATAGGGATATATATATATTGCAGATATAGATAAATGTGTAAGTTTCATGAAAATGGATATGGCTGTGGGAAACATACGTGGATATGTATCATTTTGTGTAGCATATATTTCTACCATAACAGAGCTTAAAGGGAGACTGGCTGGTGATAGCATAAAGGATGGTTATGGAAATGACTTACCGAAAGAGCTAAAGGAGGAGAGCACATCGATTTGGAGGAGGTCATCGTCGCTCAGGAGCATGCAGCAGAAAGTGAGAAATTTGAAAAATTTGAATAAACTGTAATGTGTAACTTGCATCGCACAAATGAGGATTGCTTGCATAAATAGGTTTGTTGAATTTGAATTGGTAGCAAGTGGATTAATTTGAATTATGGGAGGGAATTTGATCTGCATTCATTTGAATTATGGGAGGGAATTTGATCTGCATTCAATGGATTAATGGTAGAAGGGATAGCTTAATGGGTATGTAGGATTTGTGGTTGGTGATTTGAAGTGATATTAAGTTTATTTTTGAATTGTAACCAGTTTTACATTTTTTTTATGATTATTATTTTTTAGTGGATTTGCAAATAATAGAGTGATAATTAAGTGTTATATTGAAATTTTGCAATGCATAGTGAGCCTGAGAGTTCGTGTTTTTCAATTTTGTAGGAAAATTCAAAAAAAGATTGGTTATTATGGACATCCGGGAACCAATTGATAGTAAAAAGAATATGAGAAATGGGACATGTTGAAATGTATTTTGTTCAAATATATTTGGAATTAAATCACTTGGCAATGTCTTATGTACATGTCAACTCACTTTTAATGCAAGAAGACTTATATTTTGGTTAATAAAATATCCCTTCACAACAACCTTTTATTGGGAAGGTGGCAAAAATTATTTATATTGTGGAAATGAAATTACCATTATGCATTCACTTGATATGTGAAATAGGAAAATAAATGTCCACTTGCATTCACCCACTATTGAGAAGGTGGCAACAAAAAAGTCAACCTATGATAGGACATACTATGAATTTAAGATGAATCTGTCATATCATATTTGAAAGGAAATTTGAAATTTTTATTGGTATAAAAATTACCCACCGGTGGGCCCCAGGCTATCCATAGCTATACTAGCTATGGGACCATGTCCCACGATCGGTTTTTCTCCCTTACTACCAGCTAGAAAATATTGATCATGAGATTTTCTATGCTTGTCGTCAATTTGTTGTACAAGGCTAGTTAATCACTTAGATACTTACCACGGTATGGCCTGGGTGACGTATTAAGTTGAAATGATACTTTAGAAAACCTCACCGTTTAGCACTGAAGACTGTGTAGTGCGATTTCTAAGAGCTTCGAAGATTTATAGTTTACTAATGAATTCTGTCATGCCCAGTGAGGGCACATCAATTTTGACATACTACCTTGCTACAGACTGCATCCTAACTCTTATGTATTTTTGTTCACCTTGATGAGGCTGGCAGCGAGGAGGGTCAAGGAGCGCTGGAAGTGGCCCATGTCACACTCCCTTGGTTTTCAACTTCTTGATATCCCTCTATTCACATAACACGTTTACCTTTAGACAGTTTATCATAATTATTAGTAGGTTCATTTATATAAGTCCATTAAGCAGAGGCGCCCCAAGGTAGAGGCTTTCAAGGGAGGATGCATGGCAGGTAAAATGGTCGAATGATGTAGAGGATCCCATCCTTGAGAGGTGTAGCTTGCCAATAGAGGCGAAGATGACCGTTTTGTTAACAATTTCTTTTCCCCTTCCTTTTTATCTATTGATCATTTCAAAGAGGTTGTTATCCTTGTTTATACATTTCCAGTTGTGTGATAGAAAAGTCAGGCCTTGGTATAAAAACATATATGAGAGTTTAGTTTCTTTAGTGCTTAGGTTTAGAGTTGTAGCAAGTAATTATTTGATTGTCTCTTGAACCACAACGGGGAGAAAGAAAGATGATAAAATCAGATTATATAAACTTCTCCGTGCTTCTTTCTAGCATTACGGCTCTCCATAGAGCCCATCTTCTCTAGAGGGGGCGGCGCTAGGGAGTCTTGACTGTCACCCTTTGATACATAATTTTGTTAGTATTATTATTATTTTTCATTATCTTTGTTTTGTTTATTCATTTTGCTATATTCAAAGTTAACTCAATTATGTATATATACAATGCTCTTTTCGATAAAAGTTTATTTAATTCTACTTAAAATCTTTTTAATGCAACCACTTTACATTAGCCTTTACATGATTTTACAAGATACCATATGGTATACACATAGCAGCTATTTATTATTGTAGACATCCAAATTTGGACACTTAATTTACCCAAATTTATCACTTTTCATCTAAACATCCTTTTATCTGAGTTAATTAAGTAATATTACTACTATTTAATTAATATCCTTAATTCTGTCAAATCCCTAAGGTATTTAATTAATAATTAAATACCTTACCCTCCTTAATCCTCTTTTCATCAAATGAATTAAATAAATATTACATTTATTTAATTCCTCACATGTCATTTTCATCTAATCTTAATCCATCTCCCATTTCATTAAGAATGTGCACATGCCTAATCCTTAGATTGTGTGTCACATCCTCCAACTTTTGCAAGTTGGCTTCTAATCCCTTAACCCTAATTATCTTCTAATACTGATTAGTAAACCAATTAGTATCTTGGTCAACTCTCCCATCCCCCAAGAATTTTTAATTCCCTTTTATTCACCCTAGGTTCTCTCTTCCCCCATGTGAATTTTTAATTCACATTTTATTCCTTCTAGAATCCCCTTTTCCCATGCACCTTCTAGAATATTTGACTTGTCACATCAAGTCACATGTGACAAACTCTCACCTTTTGGGAACATTGTCTTATCCACCAGATTCTTCCAATCATTGTGAATTTTTAATTCACTTTTATTCACCCAAGATTCTTCCCATCTCCCAATGTACTTGGAAGGTACTTGTCCTTCCTCCACCTCATGTACCTCTCTTCCACATCATCTACACATCATCTCACCCTTAGCCATCTCATAATCCACATGTCAAGATGTGAGGGCTTGTGAGTCCTCAACTCACCTTAGCCCTTCATCTTGGCCTTGTTGGATAAATCCCAACCATTGAATTCTCTAGAGAATTCAAGATCCTCTATAAATACCCCCTCCTCAAGGGCATTTTAGAACACTTAGTCATTTTGCAACTACATGCTGCCATTTTGTACACTCATCTAGTCTCCAATTATATTCACTTGCATTCATACCCAAGCACATAGTAAATCCTCCATTGTAGCCACATCAAAAGCCATCAAGGAGCACACATATCATTCGAAGCAAGGGCCAATCAAAGGGGTATCAACAACAAGGAAGGTAAAACCATTTGTGTCTTATGTTATCTATTTTCCTTATTGTTTTGTCACTCTCTTTTGGCTAATCTTGAGGTGTCCTTGGTCTTTTGTCATTCGTATTTTGAGTTATTTTATGCACTAGGATAGGATAGATTCCAAGGTATACAATTATAAGGAGAATACAATTTTTTCTCCAACATGCCTAAGCTTTATTATATTAATTTTGTAACATATTTTAAATGTAGAGTTGCAAGCAAGGCCTAATTTAGGCATCTTGTTTGACCATATAACTGGATTACAATCCTCATGTCTTGCATATATTTCTTCTCTTAAAATTCTAAATCATGCTACAAGGAGTAGTGGCAGATTTTCTTTTCTACTTATGTCAAGCAAGAGAACAATAATAATCCTTTCATTCATTGTTAAGTTTTACTAATACAAATCCTTTTCCTTGCTAACCTAATTGAACATATTATTTGTTTATGGGAATACAACAAATTATTACAAAATCTTAGCTAAGCATTTAAAAAGACCTTTGTTGCAATATTCTTCTAAAAGAAAGGAGGAAATTCATTAGAAGGAATATCATGCCAATGATAAAAGATTGCTCTAATACACCCTTCTTTCTCCCTATATTCTTGATGTAACTCATTATACCCTTGGCTTCAAAACACAAAACACCCTTCCTTGAAGTATAATTTCCAAACTATAATTTTCATTATGAATAATATCAAATCCATCCATTCTATAAACAAAAGGTTTCAAGTAGAGGTATTGGGAGATAACTCCAACATTTAATGTAGATCAACATTTTATAAGAGTATATACTAAATGAATAGGGGTGATCCCACAATAGTGGTTTACAATTTTTGGCCAAACTGTATGCTAATTTTTTTTTTTAAAACTAAATCTTCACATTTGGGCACCTATAACGGCTAAACCATGAAGAATTTGAAGATGATGAAAACTAGAGTCTCATCACATTTTGTCTATAGATTTTCAAAATATTTTTTCAATTTTTTGAATCAAATTGCACTTCTTTTTCTATCTCCCATGAAAACCTGGTTTTTTCAAAACAACATTTTAAAAGTGATGCACATAGATAACACAACTTTTTTTCCATGAAGGATAAAATTATAATTCTTTTCGAGTTTAGATTTGTAACTCTGATATCTAGTGCTTCCACTTGGTTAGACAATTTTTTTATTGAATATTTTTTCTTTAATCAAGTTTCAAGTCAAACCAATTACAATTCGCATAGCGAATCGTATAATGCATAACTTTTTTTGTATATATCAAATTCAATTATTATTTTTGTTGGATCAAGGACTTCAATATCTGTGCACTCAGATTTTTCAATTTTTTTGATAATCTATTTTTCCACATGTGTAGAACAAAGACCTTCATTTTGATGAAAAACTATGTTTAATAAAAATAAAATAAATACATAATAAAATCAAAACATATTAAAACTATATTCATTGGATAGCTCATTCTGAGGAATACCCGATTCAAGTTGGGTTTGTGAAGATTCCTCCATTTTCATCCTCAACCCAAGCTCTGAAGTGCCAAAATTCAGGTTTTTTTTTGTGTCTCAGGGAGGGGATGGGGAATAAAGGGAGTTCGAACGAACACATGGGGGTTCGAGCGAACCCCAAGGGGTTCGCTCAAATTCGAACCCTTGTTCATTCGAACCCCCTTTCTATAAGGGGTTTTGATGGATTTTTGGCGGGAAAGTATTAGGAGGGTTCACCCAAACCTGGGTTCTAGCGAACCCCTAATGAGTTCGGTCAAACCAATAAGTTCGTACGAACCCCTAAAATCATTTTTTTCCATGCATTCATTTTCTATGAGTTTTCCTTCCTCACTTCAATTGTAAACCACTATTGTGGCTTCACCCATAAAGTTTTCTCTTTTCCATTCTCTATCATATTACCAAAAAACAATAGCTTCCCACATTACAATAAATTTAAAGAATTACAAAGAAGGGCATACAACTAACTTGGGCTTGCTCTCCACCCTACAGTAATGGTGTCATGGAGCCTCAAGGGCTCTAGCCATACCCCCGAGCAAGGAATTCATTTAGCTCCATCATGATAAATGAAGTCTTTTCTCATTTTTACAAAGGGATAAACTAATCATATCACAAATTTCATGCATCCAAATTCTCTACTTTCTATCCTCAACCATGATTCATACAATATGTGACTTTCTTACAAAAAATAAACAAGGGTAAATGGAAGTAGGAAAAAATTATCTCATTTCCTTAGGTGAAGGAATTGAACTCTTTTATCCATTCTTCCTCTCCAAACCAGCTAGTTTGAGCACCATCTTCTAAGAACATATCTACCCCCCTCTCACATCTTCTCTCCAATCTCAAGTAGAATTCTCCAAAAGGAGAAGTGGGTAACACCCCACTCCTTCTTTCTCTCCAAATATATAGAATTTTCACAAATTGCAACTCTTGGATGGGAAGGTGTGGAGTGTACCTCCCTCATCAATGAAGGTCCTTTCCACATTAATGAGAACATGCATGTGGAAAACTAGTCCATATTTCCTCCACATTCTTTTCTCAAAATTTGTCACTCTCCATTATGAGAGCTTTTTAGGGGTCAAATCATGTTGTAGGGGCACTATTGTATTCCCACTTGACCCCTACCACTATGGCATAGATCCTAGGGGGTTCATTTTTGCATCCCAACCAAGGAAATTGACCAACAACCCTCTTTAAAGACCCAATTAAGGTTCCATCCGAGTTTTCACACTTGGACATGGGTTCCTCACCTCTAGGCCCACTTACACCCACATAACACATAATCAATCAACCTTCACCACCTTAATTTACCAGCATGTCAAATTTATTTATTTCTAAGCCCCAAAAAGGGGGGATCAAATTGATGATCACAAGAAGATGCCTTTTTGATGTGTTCTCGATGGTTTTCCCTTCTCGTACTAACACTCTTCCTTTCCTGCACATTACCAATGAAACCATAAGCAACAAACGTATATCATATTAATCCAATAGCTGAAATATGATTTAATTGTACAAAAATTTCATTTACAATTTCAACCCATATTCTCAATTTATGAGTCCTAACTCCATGATGACATCAATAGAATATCAACATGAAATGCAAGAATATTGTAAAATAATCACACCATTTATCATCTAAAATACATCTTACCATCTATTTGGAAATACATAAATTTACAAATTAGGGTTTTACTTAATCACATGCAAGGTGGGGACTTACAGTGCACTTAGTATGTGATTAATTTAATTGCATAAATGAGATGAGTAGACAACACATGTCTAGTGAAAATTTGAACATTGTAAGGTATTTTTTATAAAGTGTACATGTTGCTAATTTTAGTTGGGAAATACAACCCCTCCTAAGAAAAGGTTTCTTTAACAAATCCATAAATTTTAGAATTTATTTGCCTCCGATTCTTATTCTTTTTCTTGCTTGCAGAATATTGGCATTGACTCTTGGCAATGAGATAATTTGAGATGAATTTGATGAAAAGAGGGAAAATGTGTTTTATAGGAGATTTTTTGTGTGTTCCTTATTAAGAGTATTCTAGTCTCCACAAAGAACTATTAATAGATTCAAAGTGCATAAAAATAATGGTCACTATATCAAACCTTAGGGAGAAAAATAGAAAAAGTGGTGTATGAGGATGTGATGGCTATAAAGGGATATAGAAAATGGGCATAAAAAGATTTTCAAGTGAGGGAAAATAGTCCAAGTTTGTCTTTGAGGGAAATAGAGTGAGTTTTTAGATTAAGGGTTTAGCGATGTATAGAGAAGTGGGTTCCTAATGGGTCTCTAGTGATGGAATAGAATAAAAATGTGTTAAATAGTCGAGGGGAATAAAAACCACAAAATATTCATGGCTTGGTAGCTCCAAGGGGTATCCACAACTTGAAATCTTTAGCATTCACCTTGTTGGGCCCTATTTCTCTTATGATGATACTATAATTTAACTTATGTTGGAGGATGAACGATGATAACAAGTTTTTTTAATTTGCATCTCATGAATGGTTGGAGGGAAAAAGAGGTGTATAAACTATCCTATACTATTTTTTCAATAAAATGTTCATGGAAAACATAGTATGTTCCAAGATAGGAAGGGGTATGAAACTTGAATTTTTAAAATTTGACTATGTACACTACTGCGCATGGGAATAAGTGTCTGTGCATGGTGAAGAATCCAAGTTTTAGGGGTTATCTATCAAGAGGTTCCTCAAGAGAGGACCACCTACCTTGTGGTGGTTGTTAACCATTATTATTTCTATGTGATGCTCTTGTCATAGGTGTTCAATCCCATAATATTCATGAGGTAATATTAATTCCCTCTAAGGGAGGGGCTTCCTCCCTTAGATCTGAGTAGACCTGGTGATTAGTGCTAGGTTGTCCTATAGACAAAGAAAATTTCTTTTCTATTTTCTTATTGGTTTTTCTCTCCCTCTGCCTCCTAGAATCAATATTGGCCTTCAAAATCTTAGTCACAGATTAGCTAATTTATCTTACATTCATGATTCCTAACTCATCATATAATTTAAAATATATTTCTACACTCATTTTATCTTCTACCTCCAAAGTATCTACACTAGAAACTATCTCATTAAAATGAAAAAATATAACATGATTAAATGTACATACCTTCCTAGTTTTTGTCCACTCTAATTCAATCAGTGTGGGTAATTAGACTAGGCCAAGAACCAAGTTTTTGGTCTTTTAAACCTATATTTATTTTTATTTTTGGGGTTCATCCTTGGGACAATATTTTATGAAATGTGAGAAGTTACCACATTTTATTAAAAATAATTTCTTCTCTTTAGCCCAATTGATTGCACCCATTCTCCATTAATCACACATAAGGTTAATGTCTTTTGAATGTTTGTATATTGTGACCACATATAGTCAAGAATATAGTTTTGAATTCTCCACCAACCATTCCTCATTAAGTACCACAATTTCCCAAGTTACTGCCAATAATGTAAAGTGCATCCATTAACCAAAGTTCCTAGGAATGTTATACAAACAAATCTAAATAAGAGAATTTTCCACTTCATATTTTAGTGAATTAGATTTTTGAGATTAATTTTGAATAAATAAATGTAGGTTGGTGCCAACGAAGAAATTAATTAATGCATGATCACAAAGTAAGGAATTTGCATCAACAACCATTGGGACATCAAGTATAATTTTGGCAGATGTCGAACTATCCTCATCAATTTATAAAGAGTTATTTTATTTTATTTACTTCAAAGTTGTTTTATAGTTTTATTTTTTTTGAATCTTTGTAGGCTATATTTTTGTTTTTATGTATACCATCAACTCTTAGCTTAATTAGATTGTAGAAATATAAATTATTGTAAACTATGATTATAAATTATGATAAATTATAGATTTTTGAATTAAATTGTAAAACTAGATTATAAATGATTGTAAATTGTAGAGTTATAAGTAAAATTAAAAATTCAAGCATACAAAGTATATTATAAACCATAAATTAAATTTAGATTAACTTATAATTATTAATTTTGATTATATATTTAACAAATTAAATCTAGATGACTCATCCCCATGTACCTCGGATTTCCCTCCTCGCCTCACTGTGCATCCTCAAAAAAATTAAATTGTACTGCACCTCAAAGCCTTATGCCTTCTTTGAAATTTGAAATTATAAAAAGGAGAAAGCAACATGCATTTTTTTATATTTAGGAAGTCATAACGGTCCTGTAACAAACTACCAGTTACACCATTGTACAATTTTCCTTAAATTCATCATCCTTGGACCCAATACTTTGCCATTTCTCTCACACTCTCAATTTCTACACTGCAATTCCTTTTTCTACCTGGTAAAAATACCCATTTGTAGTGATTTTTTGATTGATTGACAATTTGAGATTTTAGCAAATTAGATCTTATTTCTATAAGATGGGTGTTGATGAAGAAAGTGGTATTGTTGTATGTGCACTGAGTATAGGTGTTGTTCATCATATTTTTGGGATCTTTTTGGATGAGGAGATGATAAAGATCACTTCTTCTTCTTCTCCACAACACCCACTAGAAGAAATTTTAAATAGCAAGGGCCAATTGCTTATGCTCAAATTGTGGTAGAGATAGGAGGAAATTATTGCCCACCACATTGAATTGAAAGAGTATAGGATTGAGAGCATCAAATCTGAGATTTTCCAACTTGCTTGCTTCTTTTTTGGTTTGCATGGAATTGTTTTGACTCTTCTATTTATTGTTTCCACACAAGAGAATGATGACACTTTTACGAGATGGTGGATCCCTGGTACTATGCCATTTGTGACCTCTTTTGTTTTCATTTGTGTTGTTTTCCACAAGTTGATTGGTCAAGGAAATGTTGTAAAGACCTTGCAGAGGGATAAGACTGATATGAGGGATTTGAGTAGATTCATTCAAGAGGTGAGGATGAAGGGTGTGACCTTTGATTTTTCAAAAGAGCCTCAACCTGCTAAGAGGTGGAAGAGCTCTAATGTGGAAGTTAGGCCCTCTCAAATGGTGCTCTCAATTTTATCTTTCCATTACTTTAAAATTTATCTCATTCCACCTCCTATGGTCATGCAAGATAATTTCATGCAACTAACTAGTTGGTAAGATGATTGTATGTGGGGTGATTTATGTTTAATAGCAGAAGAATTTTCAACAATTTTTTCCTAATGCTTATTGTACATGGGATTTTTATGCAGTGGAAGAGTAGAAGTGAGATGTCTGATTCGATTTCCTAGACTTATTTCTTTGTTGGTTGTTCTTAAAAATATTCAAGCCTCGATGCATGTATTCAACTTCTTGAATGTAGAATGAGGTGTTTGTGATAAAAAGGCTAGTTCACTCCATGGTTTGAACAAAATAAAATGGAAAAACATTGACAAACCTAGAGGTATACCCAATATAGGGATTTTTTTCATTTCTTTACAATTGATTTTCAAATTGAGTTTTAACCTGTTGTGAAATGTGAAGTCGTTGATATCCATGTGGTGTGTTTTCAAAGTGAGATTTTATTTATTGCCTATGAATATGTGTGTAAGGGTTTTATAAGCCCTTTGTTGACGATCTTAATATATCAATTATGTAGTCAAAGCATAATTAGCATGATGACATTCTTGTAACTCAAATCCATAAAAAAAACGTATCCTCTGATGAGTCTTGAAACCTATCTACTTTTCTTTAGCACTGGGGTACAACACAACATTGAGCTTATAAGTGTTGTGATAATTTTTCCAAAATGTGTTTGTCCTATGTAGTAGGAATTGTATCAGGGCTTTCCTAATATTTTTTCAATATATATGATGTATATATTAAACAAATTCCTTTGCATCTACCTTAATGCTTTGATCCATGTACAAAAATGTATTACCTTTAACTATAAACATAATATATCTGTTGGTTGGGTGATTAAATTGAGATAAGCAATGAAATTTACCAGTGATCTCTTGTGGATCCAAAGCAATCAAATATTTTTTAAGCCAATGTTTTCCTATTGAGGTTATTCAATCCTTTGCAAACAATTATAAAGTATTATAAAATGGGGATTTTGAACTATTTCCCAGAGTTATATGAATCGCGTGTTGGTGATTCATGAAAATTTACAGTACACAACCCTTTCTATCATTTTAATAACAATATTTTATAAAATATTAGTCGAAAACCATCATTGTGTTTGCAATTGTTGGCCCTCAAAAATAGTCTAGTTGGATCTGTTTGGTTTTTTATTCTTATCACCTATACTTATATAGAAATCTCTACCTATTTTTGATATATTTGACTCTATTCAAGATAGTATTGGAATTCCTATCAACTATTTTTTAAAATATTTTTTTAGTTCTATTTATTGCCTATTTTTAAAATGTATTTCAGATATTACTCAAAGTAGGATTTTTAAATATTTATTTCTTATGTAACAAAAGCATTAGTATAGTAGATATATATTTAGTGCATGTCATGTTCATCTTTGTAAATATGTGCTAAATAGTGGAGTTATGTGTTGAATAGATTATTTGTTCACTTTTTTTATAACAATTCTTGGAAATTGATTTGTGTTTTTAATCTACTTTGTGATCTTAAACCATTGGAATTAAAGAATAAATTTTCAAAAAAATACAGTAGATTGAGATGATTATAGCAGAGAAGACATGCATCTTCGAACTAAGAAATGACAAAAAAAGGATCATTTAATTCTCGCTACAATGTTTTCAAGGTATCAACACAAAAATAACAAAGATAGTTTTAAATAAATTGTTAATATTCTCTTTTTAATTTCTCAACTACATTTAGTTTCATAATTTTCAGCATTTCATCCACCCTCCATTTTCAAATTCTAAACCTCTTGATTTAGTTATATGATGAGGTTGTGGAAAGGACAAAAGTCTTTAATTATATAGGAGAATATTTATGCATCTTTTAACTCTCTCTATCTTCAATATAATCAAGTGTGTTTCTAGGGTGTTAAGAAATAAATAATAAATAACATTATCATAACACTACATTTACTAAATTATATTTGGTGATATACCTTCCTACCCTCTTTCACAAAATTTTAAATATCTTAGTTCAAAGTCATATAGTGCAGTTATTTTTTTGTACTTAAGAAAGACGACCTCTGTAATTCAAATATTGTATAGATTTGACAAGCCTTCCAATTAAAAAAAATACATTTTATATTCCCTAGACATTGTAGCAACCAATTTTATATCCAAAAATAATTAGGGGCAAGATAGAGAGAAGTAGAGAGGGAAGGAGGATGGAGGGAGAGATAGGTGAGATATAGAGTAGACAGGGAGTAGAGAGGGAATGGGAGAGAGAGGGGGAAAATAGAGAGAAGTAGAAAGGGAAGGAGAGAGTGAGGAAGAGAGTAAGAGAGAAAGAGGTGGAGGGAGAGAACTTGAGAGGAAATAGGGGAGAGAGATTAGAGAGGGAAGAGTGGAGGGAGAGAGAGGTGAGATAGATATTTGAGAGGGAGTAGAGAGGGAGGGGGAGAGAGAGAGGGGCAAGATAGAGTGAAGTAGAGAGGGAAGGAGAGAGTGAAGGAGAGAGAGAAAATAGGAGAGGAAGAGGAAGGAGATGGAGGTGAGAGAAAGAGACAAATGGAGGAAAGAGGGATAGTAGAGGAAGAAGAGGGGAGGAGAGGAAGAGAAAGAGGGGTGAGAGAGTGGAGGGAATGGAGGGAGGGATGGAGGTAATGGAATAGTGGATGGACAGACAAAATACACATGGTGGAAGCCATTGATTTTGCAATAGAGATTACCAACAAAAATTCCCCCCATAATCATCAACTACATAGGGTCTAAAATTTTACATTCAATAGCTGGGATTTCTAGCCCTTTTTGTTCCCTGGATTGTAATTTGATTCAAACATTTTATAATTTAGGCACAACAAATTTTTTCACTACTCTCTAAAAAAAGATCATCATTGACATATGGTAATGTATTTTTCCAACTCCAACCCTTGAATGTTGTAAACACCATTATTTCCTCCTTTGCAAATTTTTTTTGGGAACCTTCGACCACCCTTCAAACATCTTTGTCGACAATAGTTTTTAAGAAATTCAAAAATTCCTCCATCTAATCAAAATTTTGGCACACTACCAAGTACATATAGCACTTCAGAAATATAGTGCCATAATTAGCTTGTATCCTATGTCTTGCCAAAGTCACATCCTTGATTTCTAGAATAAACAAGCACCTCTTCACCCATGCCCCCGAAATAAGTAACATGTGGATATCATTCAGATGAGGGATCCCTTCCCCCAAACTTTCTCACACCAGAATGTCCTCCATCGCAATGAGAAACAAAGATCATCATTGGCATATGGTAATGTATTTCTCCAACTCCAACCCTTGAATGTTGTAAACACCACTATTTCCTCCTTTGTACAAATTTTTTGGCAACCTTCATCCACCCTTCAAACATCTTTGTCTGCAATAGTTTTTAAGAAATTCACAAATTCCTCCATCTAATCAAAATTTTGGCATGCCACCAAGTTCAGATAGCACTTCACTTTGAATATAGTGCCATAATTAAGTTGCATCCTATGTCTTGCCAAAGTCACATCCTTAATTTCTAGAATAAACAAGTATCTCTTCACCCATGCCCCTAAAACAAGCAACATGTGGATATCATGCAAACAAGGGATCCTTTCCCCAAACTTTCTAGTTCCAAAATGTCTTCCACCCCAATGAGAAACAATTCTTTTATGAGAGGTCTCACCATTGCAAAAAAGACTCCTTTGGATTCCTACAAATCAAGCAAAGAAGAAAAAAATCTTGACGTAATGTCAGAACTAACTTTATATCATCCACTCCCCTTCACGTACTTCCATCCCAAAATTAGTTTGATAGTATCCATGTTAGTGTATATATTGCATACACATATGCTTTAAGCCTACTTAGGTGTTCATTGACCCTTCCCACCTCCCATTTTTCTCTTTATAGGAGTGCTTTTCTAAATAGTCCAAATGGGCTCGTTGGAAGTGTTGTGCAAAACAAGAACTTTTAGAAAAAATGACACTCAATTTTGAGCTACTAAGCAAAATTTATGAAGCTTTCAATTTTTTCACATTTTCAAAATAATTGACCCTCGCAAAAGTTAATTGTAGATTTTTTGAAAAAAATCCACCAAAAAATTAGAAAAGAGAGGAAAAATAAGAGGATTTTAAGCCCCCTTGGGTTGGAAAGAATCAAGGGTTGGAATACCATGTGACCAAGGGCTTAGAATTGAGATTGTTGTATATAAGCCCTATGGTAAAAGGTGACATTAGTGAGTTGGAATAAAAAGGGAGGTGAACAATAGTGGTTTTCCTTCCATCGAATTTAACAATTGTTACCACCAAGAAAGAGCCCCAATTTCATGCCCCACCTAAATTGGATCTAAGGGAGAGGAGCCAATCGTGGGTATAGAATATGACAGCCTGGAACCTAGCTTTGGTTAACAAAAGAGTCAATAAATTTACACTCAATATCCAACTACAAAAAACTTTAATTCATAAAGTACAAAAACTGACCAATCATATGATGCCACATCAACATACCAATAATACATGAATTAGCGACCCACTATTGGTTGATGACACATTTTGGCTCTTTTTTTGTGGTTTTTGGAAAATGATCTAAAACATTGAAAAACATGCACAAATTTGACTAGAGAAAAAAATGGGGGGTGCCAGCAAGCCTATGAAGGGACATGTGCAAAAAAAATTGGTTGACTCAAATGATGTTGATGTGGACCCCTCGCTCAACATTGTCCTACCCACCATCAACTCCTCTCCCTTATAACAAAATAAGTCACAAGTCTCTTTGAGAAATCATAGGTTTCTAAAAAATGCGAAGGGCCTTCTTCACAAAATCCTAATAGGATTCCCAAATGCCAAACATCTTCACCAAGTTTGAATGTGCCTAAACTCCTAGAAATTGTCACACAACATTTGGCTCATGATTAAATCTTGGTAGAGATTCCCGTACTCTACCACAAGTGATTCACAACCTGTAAATTCATTGAAATGTGGCAGAGATCCTTCGTGGCCTACCAAAGATGATTCACGACTTGTATATTGATCAAGTCTATGAATTCAAGTGTGCCTCCACAAATGATCTTGAAATTAAATGGCCCTTCAAAATGAAACACAACCTCTATAAAGAAATCATGAGGGTTTGGTTGATGCATGCCTAAGTGTAGGCGAGGTGGGTGTATCTTCCCCTATTTGGTATCGCAAACTTTCTATCTCATCCTCTTAATCTCGGCTTGCAACCAATGTAAATAACAAAAATGAACCTGATATAGTGGTAATTTTGACATGCAATGAAAAAATACTCACATGTGATGAACAAACCACACATCATAATGGATAACCAAACCCGCCCCTTAATCATTCATTTAGATGAATGATCAAAACTATAGATAAATTATAGGGTTCGTAGGGTTTAATCATGCCTCCAAAAATGCTAGCCTACAAGCTTGGGTCAATAATGCCTTTACAGTGGATTGTTGCATAGAGATGAATTAATTAAAAAATACAATGAAATGCTTCACCTTAAGACTTGGAAAAATCCATGTCCAACTCTGATACCATGAAAGAACCTTTGATAATCAAAGATTGAAAGAAAACCCAATGAACACAAAATTGCATAAAGTCAACCCATATATTAGATTAGTAAGGTGTACATAAATAAGAATGAGGGAGGAAACCAAAATCCATGAAATGAGGATAAGAATCCTCACTCATGGAGTGGTGGGAAGTTGCCTCCCAAAAATGTAGGAAGAGGTGTCAAAAGAGAATTGAAACCTCTAAGGACACCTATCTACATTAATACTTCATGTGAGAAAAGGG
>VDFB02290587.1:107395-139852 GCA_007258455.2 Sequoia sempervirens | reverse complement strand
ACATTTAATATCTTGTGTCTGAATGCTTGGATTTAGATTACAGATTAAAATTAAGCCTCTTTATTTGGATTTGAATATCACTTGTTTGGATTATAAGTTTAATGACCTTTTTCCTAGATGCATTTTGATTTGGTTAAGGATAGGAGGATAACATAAAACTATCAACATATCTAGATGAGGCATCACTATAACAATCTTGACCTTCATCCCCATCATAGCATCTAGGTCAACTAGTATAAGAGGAACCACATTAATAAATTGACCTAGAATAACAATTAGACTATACATCCATTTTTATAATTTCATAACATGTTAAGACTTAAATTTTTATCCTTTTACATAATGTGATCAAATTTTGAAAACATGAGTGCATTATGTGTGCATAATATTTTAATAAATTTTAATATTAAATATTACATGTTGAACCCATAAAGGTGAAAGATAAATATTGAATGACCTCTCTCTATCTCTCTACCTTTCTATATTTATCTCTCCTTCCATTCCCCCTTTATATCACCCCTCTCCTCCCTCTCCCTCTCCCCCTCCCTCCCCTTCCCTCCCCTTCCCCCCTTTTAAATCTCTCTATATCTATCTCCCTCCCTCCTTCTCTATTGCTATCTACTCTCTTTATATCTATCCATCTATCTCGCTCTCTATATCTCTCCCCTCTCTATACTTGTCTTCCTCTCAACCTTCTCTCAACCTCAAGTGATGAGCATCAAGAATTTCATCACGTTCCTTGGGATTTCTATTATTTTCCTCATGATGTTAGTGGCTTATAATTGCTTTCATATCATCGACAAGGTATTTTATTATGCACTGAATGGATTCTTATAGCCCTTAAGGGAAATGAATCTTAAGAAATTCTCATCAAGCATTGTATTAGTGTAGGTTTTCCTTCTAATTAGCCAACTTGGATCTCAATACTCTTATCACCATTACTGAACCAATTCATATTTAAGGATATTTTATCAACAAGAGTGTTTGAAAATCATCTATTAAACCTTGGATTTTCTAGGAAATAAATGATTTTCACAAAAGGTCTTTCAATTAATCAACAATATATTTGGTGGTCTCTTGTTCTATATTGTCAATAATATCCTTTGGCTAAGGCATCATGGATCCATGACTTGAAATTTTTCTAATGAGGCATTAGAATGTTGCCAAATCTCATTAATAGAGTTAACAAAAAAAATCATAGTAAAAAAGTGAAATAAAATTTAATCAAGACTAGGAGACTTTTAAATTTTTTATTGATTTTATTCCTCCCCAAACGATTTACAAACTCGGGGCTAAATCATTCAAGCCTTGACCCGAAGGATTGAAAATGGTATCCTAACATACCATTCACAATTATAAGCCTAACAAAGGATATTTGTGGCTTTCTCGTCATCTTACTATAGTTGACCTACCGAACCATTATTGGTAGGTTTAGTCTTCTCTTAGTGCTTGGTGCTATTGATTCCAATCTATCTAGTTAGCTATTCTTGAGCCTAAATTAGTCTATTTTTTGGCTTGCTTTTTATCAAGGGTTTCCACTTGCTTCTCATTTAACTCATCTAAAAATTATTAATCCTTGTTGTTCATTTTGTGGTTATTTTGAGACTCTCAAGCATCTCTTCTAGTTTTACAACAAAATTTAGGAAGCTTGGAATTGGATTCATGATTTCTTTAGACCTTTTAGACCTAATATTTTTCAATGCATATGTTTTTTTAGGGGATTGGCCTTGCCTCTCTTTCAAGTATACCCAAATATGACATGCTTTCAAGGTATAAATTCTCTTTAGCATTTAGAAAGATAAAAATGCAACTCTTTTTTAGGATGTTAGTTTGATGTTAATTTTTTTATATATACTAAAGCTATGATTTTCTCTAATGTGTTTATGCAGATTTAGATAAAAGCTAGTAAAGTTACACTTAAAGTGATACATTTACAAGAGATTTTGGATAATAGGGACAATGCTTCATGCACTAATATTATATTTTTGTGTCTCCTCTCTTTTCCTACTCGATGGTGTTGGTGAGGTTATATCTAATCTACTAGAAAATATCATGGATCCTAGTTTCTTGGCTCTCAACTCCCAAAAATAAGGATAATGTTGCATGCAACTAATCTTACCCCACCATGACCACCTTTTGCATCTTCTTATGGGAATGCCACTCCTATTCGACTAGACTCTAGTAAGTTTCCTCTATTAGAGTTGGTCATCTCTCTAGTTTGTGCTCAATAACCTTCAGATGACTCTCTTGAGGAAGAGGGTGTGGTTGGTTGGATAACATTTAGCAATTTTTCTTTCCTAGAGTTGGCCATTTCTCTAATTCGTGATTAGTAACATTCAAATGACACTCTTGACAAAGAGGGTGCTCTCAATGGCTAGAGTCAATTGATGATACCTATGTCCCTAGTGATGTTTGAAAAAAAAATGATGACTTAGACATCATCTTACGTAGTGTTTAAGGGTGTGCTTTCTACCACCCATATTTTTTAAAATATTGTATACTTTTATCTTTTTAATTAATTAAAAATTTAAATGACATTCATAAAAATATATTAGTACTTGTGCTAGACAATACTATTGCAATATGTTTTGCTTAATTAGCTTAATTAGTTATTAATACATTATTTGAGAGCAAATAAAAAATTATTATTTTGTGTAGTCATGAAATAATTTATATTTTCAAAAGTAGAGATGCAAAATTTATAACTTAAAAATGTTTTAAAGTTATTTATTATGAATATCATTGGTCTAAAATTTTAGGTATTATGAGAGATTTGTAGGAATGATAGATTTTTTAAGCTTTTTTGGGTTTCTTTTATATTTAAAAAATAAATGTCTATTTTAAATAGTTTATTTTTTTAATTTTTAATATTATAAATTTATTTATTTTTCTATATAGATACATATAGAAAAATCATTAATAATAATATTACATTTTAATTCTTATCGATTTAATAGATTATATTTTTAATAATTTAATATATTTTAAATACATTATGCAATAAACTATAATATAATAATATTATACTTTAATTCTTAATGGTTTAGTATATTAAATTATATATACTAGCACTTGCATCTAAAGGAGGTTCAAGGATTATGCTATATGTATGTTAATGTGTTAGAGAGTATGTGTTTCTTAATATGTTAAGAAAGTATATGTTTGTACATTGATGCACTGTAAATTCTAGTTGCATGTGGCTAGATTAAACAAGTAATAATAAGTGCTAAATAATGGAATGAAATATACTTAGAAAAATGTAGATTGTTTCCTTAAAAAAATTAAGTATTATGTGATTATGAAATATTTGCATACAAATTTAAAACATAAAGCAATGCAAATTTAAAAAGAAAGTTGTCATCAAATTGACAAAAAACACTACAAATGGAAATAGAATGTTCACACATCCAGTTGTCAAATCAATATTTATTGGATTTTATATGATTAGTTAGATTTTAGAGGCTTTTACCATTAAAAGACAATTGATTTACCATTAAATGACAACTATTTTACCATTAAACGGTAGGTGAAACTTATTTTTCAATGACTCAACCACGGTTTCCATGCCTGAGACTTGTTTCAGGCTCAAATCTCACTTTTTTTTTTTATTGGTAAACACTGCTAAGGGGCAGCACCTTGAACGCTTTTGACTAGAGCTATGAACCAGTGAGACCAAATTGTTGAGGGACCTCATCCTCAGATATATACGACGTGCAACACCCTTACACCTTGAGCCGTCTTAACCTTATCACTCCAAGACCAACCGCACATAACCACCAGGCATGAAAGACTCATGAGGGTCTAATACAGAACCGTTAGGCATGAGAGACCCGTGTGGGTCCAACAGTAGTCTGCGAGCAGCACACACCACCAGGCATGAAAGACCCATGCGGGTCCGACAATAGTTCACGAGCAACAAACACCATTAGGAAACTAGATCCATGAGCAACACACACCTATAGGAACAAGCACGATTAGTCACCACATCTGCCAAGATCACCTGTATGTCCTCCAAGATCAGCCGCCATAATTCCTCCGAGCACAATTTGGGACTAGTAGCGGTATTTCTGCTAGTAGGCCAGGCGGGGATTTGAACCTTGGTTGCACTGTAAACGAGCAACAATCTCACCGTTACACCAACAGGTGATCCCCAACCGGCTCAAATCTCACATTATATGTAGCCTATCAGCTAATTAATTTAATAAATTTTAAATATATTATGTAATAAAATAAAATAAAATAATATTATACTTTAATTTCTAATGATTTAGGACATCTTAATGGTTTCTCAAGCACATCACTAATCTAGAGCCGATGTATGAATTAGGGTGGCTCAATGAGTTCACCCAGTTTGACTACATGGGTAGTTGTCTGATAGTTAATATAAATCTCTATTTGTTTTGGTTAGTAGCTAGCAGTTGTCCCTGACTTTTGTTTATACTTATGGTGGTGGTTTCAATGTTGTTAGAGGCTTCAACTCTGCTCTATAATGAAAAACTTTGTATTTATGCCTTTTTATTATTATTAATATAATGGCACAATCCTAACTGCACTTATTTAAAAAATAAAATAATATTGTACTTTAATTCTTAATGATTTAGGATATTAGTTTTTTTAATAATTTAAATTAATAAATTTTAATATAATAATAAAAATATTATATTCTAATTCTTAATGACTTAGTATATTAAATTATATGTTTTATTAATATATTAAATTAATATGAATGCAATAATATTCTAAAAACATGGAATTTTAATTTTACTTTTAGGAACTATAGGCACGCCTCTTCCTTACCTAGTTATTAATGTTCTGAACTTCAACCAATCAAAATTAATTATTTTCCTTTATACATTATATTTAAAGTTTTTTCTAAAGTTAAATGCATGTTTTTTAATTTTCTAATTTTCAAAATTATTTTTCTTGAATATCATTGGCTAAAAAATTTAGGGACAGAGATTTTGATATTATTTATAGACATCCAAAATGGAAAAGTTTTGGAGATAGGTTTAATTTTAAAAATGAAATTTAAGTTTTGCAAATATTGTGTTGATTTGATTATTTATTTGCTTTATGATTGGTTATTCAAATTTAAAGAATAGCACAATTCAACTCAAAAATATAAAAATAAGCATGTAAAATATTTTATGATTTTTTGAATTTAGAATTTAATATGATTTTAGAAAATGAAATCATTTGGATGCAAAGAAATAAAAAAGGTTTCTTTTATATATATTTTCATTTCTTAATTTATTCTCAAATTATAATTAGCTATTGTTGAATTTCACCAGTAGACCAAGGGCCCATTGAAAATATTTAGATTTATTTAATTATATTAAATATAATAAAATGATCAATCATTACAAAAGCTCACAGTAGCAGCATGAACCAATTTATGAGACCATTACAGATATACCACTTCACCTTTTACATTATATGCATTGCAAATAATCCCCACATACACCAAATCAAACCTTTATAGATGTATAGACATATACATTAGATAGGATGTAGTTTTATTTAATTTATTTGTATTGAATAATTAATATAATTTAACTAATTATTTTTAAAAATACATAATAAATATTTTATATAAAATTAATTCTAAGCTTTAAAAATATTTTGTCGATTAGTTTTTTTATATGATGAATAATTCTTAACCTAATAATACTTCATTTCACATAGAAATAGAATTCTAGATTTAAATACTTATTTTTGTATAATATATATACACACATTGTGGTGACTTGATTATTAATTTACTCTAGGATAGGTTATTCAAATTTAAAGAACAATATACCTAATTGAACTAAAAAATACAAAAGTAGGCATGCAAAATAATTTCTTATTTTTTTGAAGTTAGAATTTAATGTAATTTTAGAAAATAAAATAATTTGGATGCAAAAAAAATAATAGAAAATTTAGTCATATATATATATTTTCTTAATTTATTCTAAAATTATAATTAATAATTGTTGAATTATTTTAAAAATAAAATTTAGATTTAATTTAATTTATTTGTAGTAGATAATTACTATAATTTAAATGATTATTTTCAAAACTAGATAATAAATACTTTATAAATTTTAGAAATTAAAATTTAGTTTAATTTTATAATTAATTTGAAGCTTTACAAATATTGTTGTGATTTGATTAATTATTTCTTATGATTAATAATTCTAACTCTAATAATACTTCATTTCACATATAAATATAATTCTAAGTTAAAATACTTATTTTGGTTTGTAATATTTTTCATTAATGCCAAATTTATAAACTAAGATTAAGACATTAATAATTCTAACTCTAATAGTACTTAATTTCACATACAAATAAAAATATATACTAACTTTTCTTTGTTTAATATATTTATCATTAATGTCAAATTTATAAACTAATATCAAGAAATAAATAATCTTAACCCCAAGATTTATACTAGAACTCTAATTGAACCTTAAACCTGGCCCTAATTCAACCCTAACAATAGGATTTAATTACGTTAGGGTTAGAGAAAGAATTCAATTATGGTTAGGTTAGGGTTAGAATTAGGGATAGGGTAGGATTCAATTATGATTATAGTTAGGGTCAAATTTATAAGCTAATATTAAGATATTCACAACTCTAACCCTAACCTAACCTTAATCTCCATCCTAGAATGCTAATTAAACCCTAATTGAACCATAAAAATAAGGTTCAATAAGGGTTAGGGTTAGAGTTCAAGTAGGTTTATGTTTGGAATTAGGGTTCAATTACTTGGTTAGGGATAGTATTCAATTAGTGTTATGATTAGGGTCAAGTCCAAGTTACAGTTAGGATTTAGTTAGGCTTATTTTGGTTAATCTTACAATTGGGGTTTGACTAGAATGCTAATTGAACCCTAATTTAACCCCAACAACAAGGTTCAATTAGAGTCAGGGTTTGGGTTCAATTAGGATTATGATTACTATTTAATTAGGGTTAGGGTTAATGTTAAGTTAGGATTAAAATTATTAATCTAGAATAAAACTTGGAGCTAAGGTTAGGGCTATGGTAAGTGGTAGGGTCAGGCTTAAATTAGGGTTTAATAAAGGGTAGGGTACAATAAGGGTATAATAATATTGGTTACTTTTTAAGTCATGACCATGCTAGATGCCAATTTGGTTTAAAAGACCCCTTGTCGAAGCCTGCAAGGCATTTATTTCTATATACCTTATATATTGTTCATATTTTTTTATCATTGTGTTTAACCTCATGAGAATGCTTCAGAGTGAAGTACACCTTGCAAATCCACCTACACCTAGAGAACCATTCAATCTCTCAAAATTTGACTTTTATTCTAGAATGATTATCAAATTGCATATGTCCAAAGCCTTTGATAAGTTGACTTAGCAACTTCTATACTACATTTACCTCTTGTCAACTTCAACCAGGGGAGTACTAATTGCATAATGAATTGTCTTCTTTTTCAATTTGATTAATCATCCCCCATAGGGTCTTCTTCACCAAGTAGGGGATTAAGTTAAAGAGACCCATTATCGTGTATTTTTTCCATCAAAATGGCAGAGGCTCTTAGTACAAAACTTATACTAGCCAGTATGTTACAAAAATTTACATGACTCCCAATTCTAGCAGCACAAGCCAGTACATACAGTTTGTAGGTGTTACCTGACTTACAAGATAGATGAGTTTCTAGTGGAGATGCAAATAAAGACAACTTTTCAATTTGTTTTAGTTCCTAATGTGGAGTATCCAAAATTTACTGTTAATTTTGATTCTGATATTGACATATATCATTGAATTGATATTGATACTACTATTTTGATTCATTAGCGATAATTATTGGATATGTGTGTAAAATCTGGAGATTTGTGTTTAACTGCAAAGAGTTATCTCTTGTGATTTATCAAAACATTATTATTTTTGTTCGTGGGATTCTTACACAAGACAATATATTTATGCATTTCTTAGAGAGTCTATTCCAATTGATCATAACAAAAAAACTTCCAATTTTGAAAAGAATATAACATAGAACCAAATAGCAATGAAAATCCCAAACAAATATTGCCAAGAGTGTATCTCATTTAGCTTTTATTTAATCTTTCTCTTTATGTCGATGATTTCCTGAAGTTTGTCTGATCATCCAAATAAAGTGTTAATGGATATGTAACACATTTAGTGCACTCATGCCCTAGTTCAACATATCTGGTAGAGAGCATGCCCATCTAGAGATGACCTTAGAATTTGGTTATGACTTATCCAGAGATAGTGATGTCGACAAAAATTCTAATGAGACAAGTAGATCTAGAAGCTAAGGGTATACACATCAATGTCTAAGTTAAACAATTAATACCCTAGACAAATATCAGTTCACACAGTGATGAGTCTGCAGTACACAATTATGATTCTAGACGGTAGGCTTATAACTATACTATCCTAGAAATGGATGAGCATTGTGTGGTCACCTTGAAAGGAATAAAATAATTTGAATCATCAATTTCTTGAATCATTATGGTTGAAGTATTTGATGTGTCCACCACAATATTGAGTAAAAATTGTCACATGAAGAGTAGGTTCTTTAAGGGTAAAATATTTGCAATCCAAAGAGTAGCATTAAAATTTGAGCTACAAAGGATAATTTTAAATTTTATATGGTTATTTAAAATACTAAAAACTTTTGCTTGAGAATTAGTTGTGCCAGACTTTCAGCTTACACTTTATTTTGAAGGCAAGGGACAACAACAATAACAATTAAATGTCTTAAAAACAAATTTGTTAGACAAAATGGGTAGAGTTGAATTTTCATAGATCACTTTTTACATACTCTACAAGAAATATCATAATCTTTATTTTCAACTAAAAAAGGATATGGAAAAATACATATCTATAAATTTATAAGTACAAATGTTTAGTCTGTAAATAAATACACATTGATTAAGGGTGGACTACATTTTCTCTTCTTAAAAAAGTGTTTGACATCAGAATATGGGCCATATTCTATTGAATAGATTTGAAATTTGAAACATAGTAGACAATCTTTACTTAAGTATTAATTTAAAGTTCTAAACCATGTTTTCACAAAAAAATTATGTAGACCATAGATATTCAAAACAGAAAGAATTTCCTACAAATTTTACTCATGAAGCAGATATTCTTGTTGTTGCAACAGGTGTGCCAAATTTGGTTCGTGGTGATTGACTAAAACTTGGTGCAGTACTAATTGATCTTGGTTTAAATGCAGTAGAGGTATGGCACCTTTTGACTGCCTTTTTCAAAAAAAATTTGTAAGTAAAAGATGGTTAATATATAGCAAATTAAAACTATTGCTTCCACTTTTGCAGAATCCTAGTGCTAAAAGAGAATACCAATTAGTTATTCACGTTTCCTATGAAGAGGCTTCAAGAATAGCTTCAATAATTAATCCTCTACCTTGTGGTCTTGGTCCAATGACTATTGCAATGCTTCTATCCACTACTCTACAATCAACAAAATGAGCACATGGGGTCAATTGAGATTTTTGATGTTTGATCTAGGCCTTTTGTAATACACTTTACATTATAAGTTTTATGAGGCTTATAAATGAATTATCTAGTACTGAATGAAATAAAAATATCATTTTCTATCGTTAGGCATTTTTTTAGAGACATTAGGCACCTATAAGAGGACTTAGGACTATATGCTTTCATTTTCATTTGTGCACAAAACTATAACATTTAAGTAGGTTGGTTATACATGACTCTACGTACAATGAAAGTTCTAAAGATCTTTGTTTTTTTAAAGAGGATTTTTTATCATATATGTTGAATGGTTAAGAAAATCTTTGAACTCATTAATATTTACATAATGTTGACAACATGTAAATTGCACTTTCTTCATGGCTTAAAAGCACAATCAAAGCATCTCAAAATTTTGAAGTGAGCAAAATTCTTTTGTTATAAGGGTCATTTTCTAATGGAAGACAAAGTTGACTCTATCAATGATCAAATTCCTAAATTTAGGTGACAACTATTTTATCCTACCAATTGTTCCTAAAACACAACAAACACAACAAATACAAACAAAACTATTCTAAAACTTGGAACTTCGCTGCTTGTAGCTCTTGTTTTTGTTATGTTTTAAAAAATAATTTTAATTAGCATAAAAATTAATTAGAATTAAAATTAAGATTGAAATTAAAATTAATTATAACTTATTTATAATTTTTAAAAATAATTATAATTAAAAATTAAGTTTACAATTACATTTATTATTACAATTATAATTATATAAATTAAATTAAAAAATATAGTTTTATAATGAATTAAAATATAATAAATTTATTAATAAATTTATAATAAATGTAAGATTACAATTATAATTAATTATCAAACTAAAAAAACAAGTACTGACCATTAATGGTATTTCATATCTATTTTAGTTACACAAATAGTAATAATATTATAATAATTTATTAAAATAACCTAACTCTAATATGAATTTTAACTCTAACTCTGACCCTATTCCTATCTTTAACCATAACCCTAACCCTATTTATAATGTTAACACTAATTCTAATGATAACCCTAACCCTTATGCTTACCCTAACCCTAAGCATAACCCTAGTAATTTTGTCTTCTATGTCTGTTACTAGCATATATATATATAAATTTTCTTACATAAAAGTGCAATAAATACCTTGCAAAAGATATCTCTGGACTATTTTATATATATTATTAAAATTATATAGATATATTTATTTATTAAATTAAAAAATACATTAATATAGAAATAAGAATTTTAAGATAATCATTTTATACAAAAGAAAGCAAAGAATTAAACATTCTTTCCAAATTGCACTAGACAGATATGGTTTACACGTATATAGAGGCGATCCATCCAAATAATAATGAAAGGCCAAAAATATATATACAAATACAGATAGCGCTTAAAAACATACTATTTACACGTTAATAGAGACGACCGAATGAAAGGCTAAGAAATATATTAAAATTTCTATTTTTTAATATTTTAATTTTTGAATTAAATGGAATCAAATCCTCAATCGTGAAGGGAAAGTCATTGACAAATACAAGATAGCGCTTAAAAAAACACAAATTATTGAACTTACAGTTATCTGCCACCTATTAGTTGGAAATCAAGCAAACGTTGTTATTAATATGTAAGGTTTGTATTAATGTTGTATTATAAAATATTTCATCAATTTATTATCATCAATATTTGTATTTTTATTTTGTGGTTTTCTAATCAAATTATAGGTTGGCAACAAGGTTTAACTTGTTATCAAAGAAGTTTATGACTTCCTTTTTAAACATAATAGACCCTATAGATGCTTTTCAACACCACCCTTGTCTCTCACACAAGTGAATATATTTAACAAGATATCAACAACATAAAAATGTTTCTTTCATCGTAATCCTAAACCTAGACCTTATCCTTGGTGTGACACTTGTCATATGACTACGATTTTGATCCAAACGCTAATCCTCATCCAATGCTAGCCATCCATTAACCAATCCATCTTGACCCTTCATTTCTCTTATAGAAATTATATAGATGAGAGGCCTCTCATTTCATTTGAACATCTTCCATATTCATATCTTTATGTTGTCCCAAATTTCTATTAATCTTCTATCATGTTACTATTATGTTACTATGTTGTGGAAGACAAATTTTAGATGAAGATATTGTGAGTGTTATATTATCTTTATATTTAATTTGCCTTTAATGTTTTCCTCTTTTCACCACCATTAACTATTTCCTAATTATTTTATTTTAGTTTTTAACTCATATTTCAAATAAATATACTAATTTATTTATTTATATTGTGGAAAAATGACGAATTATATTAATTTTAACTGATTTTGTGGCAAAATAAGCTTGGTTGATATTGGGGACGAGACTATTGCAGAGTATGTCCAGGACGCTCTGGAGGACAAAAACGAGATACAGTTCACAAAATAAGACGAGCCATCACAGTCGAACAGCCATAAACCAAGTTTAATGGACAAATCTCATTGATGATGACTGCAGACACAATTTCATTTTAGACAATTTTGACTCCTTTGGTCTGTAGTTTGCTCTCAAATCTTCAGGTTAAGTAGAGAGAAATTCCATCAGCTGTGACTGGAGCAAATGGAGGAGTTGAAGCGCTGCCCTGCAAATTATCCACCCTTTACTCCGATTGGCTTCGTTGAGAGGGCCGCCACCGTCTATGGCGACTGCACCTCTCTTGTCTACAACACCACTCGCTTCACCTGGTCTGAGACATTTAAACGCTGCCGCAGACTGGCCTCTGCTCTAGCTTCGGGCAACATTTCTCGCGGGGATGTAGTAAGCCTTCTCTGTTTTGACTCCCCTGCTTTGGGATGTGATTTCATCCTTCTCTGTTTTGACTCCCCTGCTTTGGGATGTGATTTCATCCTTCTCTGTTTTGACTCTTCTGCTTTGGGGTGTGATTTCATCTTATATTGCTATCAGGATTCAATCATGTAGTTTTACGAGTCAAATTCATTGATCCATGTTTCATGAGTAGTGGTTCACAAGAACCCATCTCTCATGATAGTGAATGGTCCACTTAACAATCATTGCATTTAGGAGATGCTCATAGAGATGAAGCGTTGGGCCTTCCCAGGAGGTCACCCATCCTCCAGCTCAAGCACGCTTAACCATAGAGTTTCCTCCAATTTCCAGAGAAACTCCATGGTTAAGCGCGCTTGAGCTGGAGTAGTACTGGTGACGTGAAAAGCACTTGACCTGGAGTAGTACTGCGCTTGAGTTGGAGTAGTGCTGGCGACCTTGTGGGAAGGCCCAGTGCTTCATCTTTGTGAGGATCTCCTAATTGCAATGAGTGCTAAGTGGACCATTCACTATCATGAAAGATGGATTCTTGTGAACCACTACTCATGAAACATCATAAAATGGATGCAAGAATTTTTATTTAACTTTTTTTTTTAAATGTCAATTCGAGTATAACAGGGCTTTGTGCAGGTATCTGTGGTAGCCCCAAATGTTCCTGCCTTATACGAAATGCATTTTGCTGTTCCGATGGCCAGGGCGGTCCTCAACAATATGAACACCCGCTTGGATGCTCGGACAATGGCGGCACAGATGAGGCACAGCGAACCAAAGATTGTGTTTGTGGATTACCAATTTCTGAGTTTGGTGAAGGAAACCCTAAGTCTTTTGAGCCATAAACCGGTTCTGGTAGTGATCGAGGAGGTGGAAAAGGGCAGAGAAATTGGGAGCGGCGCGGCGCTAACTTACGAAGGGATGGTCGAAGAAGGGGATCCGGAGTTCGAGATGCGATGGCCGGAAGACGAGTGGCAAGCGGCCGCTCTGAATTATACCTCGGGCACGACGTCCGCTCCCAAGGGCGTTGTACATTGCCACAGGGGACTCTATGCCATGGCCCTCGATAATCTGACCATATGGCAGATGGGACGGCAGCCGGTGTACCTGTGGACCCTGCCAATGTTTCACGCCAACGGGTGGTGTTTCCCCTGGACATTGGCCGCCGTGGGAGGGACGAATATTTGCCTGAGGAAATTCGATGCCAAAATAATCTTCGATTCAATTGCAGAGCACAAGGTTACGCATATGTGCGGCGCGCCGGTGGTTCTGAGCATGATGGCGAACGTGGACCCGTCGGAACGGAAACCTGCGGCTCACCGGGTAGAGATCCTCACCGGCGGCGCCCCTCCGCCTCCAACAATCTTGTGGAAAATGGAAGAGCTCGGCTTCTCTATTACGAATGGCTACGGCCTCACGGAAACCGCGGGTGTGGTGGTTTCCTGTGCTTGGAAATCGGAATGGGACGGGCTTCAGGGCAAGGAGAAAGCTCGGCTTAAGTCCAGACAGGGGGTAAGGAATTTAAGCATGGCGGAAGTCGATGTGAAGAACCCGGTGACCTTGGCCAGTGTGG
Organism: Sequoia sempervirens; assembly: GCA_007258455.2. Classification (NCBI taxonomy): domain Eukaryota; kingdom Viridiplantae; phylum Streptophyta; class Pinopsida; order Cupressales; family Cupressaceae; genus Sequoia; species Sequoia sempervirens. The sequence goes on along the minus strand of VDFB02290587.1, from coordinate 125,955 downwards.
CCAGAGACGGCGTCCAGATGGGGGAAGTCATGATGCGAGGAGCGAGCGTTATGAAGGGGTATCTGAAGAACGAGCATATGACTGCCAGCGCTATGGAAGGTGGGTGGTTTCGAACCGGGGACGTTGCGGTCGTCCACCCGGACGGGTATCTGGAGATTAAAGATCGGTCTAAAGATGTTATTATTTCTGGCGGGGAGAATATCAGTAGCGTGGAGGTTGAGTCTGTTCTGTATTCGCATCCTTCTGTTGCGGAGGCGGCTGTTGTCGCCAGGCCTGATCCTTTTTGGGGCGAGACGCCCTGCGCCTTTGTTAGTATCAAGAATCATGGCGGAGAAGGTGACAAGGAAGTTTTGTCCGAGGCGGACATTATCGAATTCTGCAGAAAGCACCTTGCCCATTTCATGGCGCCCAAATCTGTGATTTTCATGCAGGAATTGCCCAAGACCTCTGGCAAAATCCAGAAATTTGTTCTGAGGGAAATGGCCAAAAGCTTACCTAATCCTTCCTCTTAAGGAAACTGGCATACGAAGTGAAGGGGCTAAGCTTCATGATGGGGATTTAATTTAAACACAGAAAGTAGGGGTGTCGAATTTGATATCATGATTCTTAAATCTCTTATACCAAATATTCTCAACTAACGGCCGGGCTTAAACAATACACGCTGGGGGACGGTTCCAGGAGGGGGCTTCCTAAAAAATTTCAGTACACGCTAGGGGACGGTTTCATGGAGGCTTCCTAAAAAATTTCAGTGGGTGCTGCTGAGAGTTTTTAGGAATATTTTAAAGCTGGCGGTCCCATGAAGTCAGTTTTGCTATTCAGTTTAAAAGTTTGAGCTCCAAAATTTAAGGAACAAACTGGAGTATTTTGATAAAAATTAATAAATAAATAAAAATTCTCTCATTTTTTTTGGTTTTTTTAGGAATTTAAAATTTTAAGTGATAGACAACTGGTAGAAAAATTTACTAAAAAATTAAAAATTCTAAAGCTTTAGGGGCAATTTCTAGCCCCACCCCAATTTCACCCACTGAAAGATTCCTATACTATAGGGGCTCCTATTTTTTGGAAAAGATTCCAATTAATCTGTAGCATAATTTTTTTTTTCCATGGGACCTTCTGCTCCATGAAAATAGAAGCCCAAGCCCCCCCATGGGACTGCTCAGTAAGTGTTGACTGTTTGGGAGGTCGGATATGTGAACCCGTTAATCCTACCTTTTCAAAAGATTCCTAGTTCTGTCTCGTTTTTGTATTTGTTGTTCCCACCATTTCAAAAGATTCCTATTCTCGGAGGGTTTAATTGCTGCTGTTTCCTGCGTCAGGTCAATCAAAATCCCTATGAGATATGTTTGAGGTCTCAGAGCTACGAATGGATTGACCTGCTCATCATTAATCGTTTTGTTTGAAATTCTTGATGCCTATTTCAGAGGTTTGTGAAATGTCCTTTTTGGCATGCAGTGCCTCTTTATTTTAGTTTTAGTTTTAATCCCACATTCGTTTCAAATTCTTAATCTCTTAGGTTTGTGAAATGTCCTTTTTGACATGCAGCCCCTTTATTTTAGTTTTAGTTTTAGTTTTAATTTCACATTCGTTTGAAATTCTTGATGCCTATCTTGCAGATTTGTGAATGTCTTGTGGCGTGTAGTGCGTCTTTATTTGAGTTTTATTTTAGTTTGTCCTTTGGCGTGTAGTGCATCTTTATTTTTGTTGGCATGTAGTGTGTCTTTATTTTAGTTGGCATGTAGTGTGCCTCGTGTAGTGCGCCTTTATTTTAGTTGTAGTGTGTCTTTATTTTAGTTGTCTTGTGGTGTGTAGTGCACCTTTATTTTAGTTTGTCCTTTGGCCTATAGTGCATCTTTATTTGAGTTTTAGTTTAGTTTGTCCTTTGGCGTGTAGTGCATCTTTATTTTAGTTGGTGTGTAGTGTGCCTCGTGTAGTGCGCCTTCATTTTAATTGTCCTTTGACATGTAGTGTGCCTTTATTTTAGTTTTAATTTTAATCTCACATTCGTTTCCTCAAGAGATTGGAGAGTGTAGCTTTTTTATATTAAGATATCCAGCAGTAAACATAGAATGGGTTCAAAGATAGTGTTAAAAATAGGAATGCTATTTCTTTTATAATAAAATTTGTATAAAATCATAGTATTATAAGAAAATTATAGATTTAATAAGTACCTTATTTCTTTCATAGTGCTTTTTTTCTCTTGTGGAATCAAATAATTATAGATTTATAATAAAAAACAATATGGGCCCCCAAAGCACATAAATAAGGTATATAAGTCTTTGTTTATCAAACATAAACCTAGTCAAATAGAAATTCAAACAAGTTTTTGAATATGGGTTGATTTATTATTTATAGTATTTTATTAAAGATTGTTATTGAAATATAATTTTATTAAAAACAAATTAATTTTAAATTTTCAATTAAAAAAAAAATTGTTATTAAAGATTATTAATTGATAAAAATACAATAAATAAGTTGATTTAAAAAAAATTAATTGTTAAACAATTTCATAGACAATTTAAAATTTAAGAATATTCTAGTATTTTATTTGTGCACTAGTTCAATCTATAATTAAATTCATGCATCATTTAAATAACATTTCTTTTGACAATTGAAACATAGGCTAGCTAGCAACAATAGTTAAGTTTATATCTTTATAGTGGAAACCATTTAGACCACCTTAGTGAGTAGCAATTTTAAAGTTCCATTATGTCTTTCATCCTCATAATCATATCCAAAAGTGCTTGCTTGGGTTGAAAATTCTTCCATGTCTTCTTCTAGAACTTGCATGCCAACCAATACATTTGCACCCATCTCACCTTGCACAAAGAAAATAGACCATGTACATTTTACATAAAATTAAAAAATGTCAAACTCACATAAAAATTTAAGACCTACAGACTAGATTTTGATATGCATGTTTAGTGTTTTGCATGCTTATTGTGTTTAAACTATTATAAACAGCTTAAATATATCTACCTAAATGATGTAGAGAGATTAATCTCAAGACACCTACCTCTATGTCCCCCAAGTCTAATATTTATCAACATCTTTTAGATATATGCATTTAAAATACCAATGCTAGTTTATTTTTATTTTTACTTCAAGAGCTAGTTTATTGGAACGAATATAATAAAGGAGGATATCAGAGTGCCGTTGCAGAAAGCAAATAAGGTGAAAAGAGGCATTTAGGGCACAAAAGGAAGAATTTAGTTCTTTACAAGGTTTTTCCTTTTATTTCTGAAAATTTAAGGACATTTTATTCAACACAAAATGGATAAATTAAGCCTTTATGAAAAGTTTGATGGAAATGATTTTCACAATTGGAAAATATAGATACAATTATTGTTAATTGAAAGAAATCTCTGGGAAATTGTTGATGGTATAGTGACAATGCCAATAAATACAAATGAACTTCAAAAATGGAAGGTAAAAGATAAGAAAGCATTGGCTATAATTGGTCTTGGTTTATCTAAACCTTATTTACATCATGTAGATTTTAAAAAATCTTCTAAGGACATTTGGGAAACATTAAATACTTTGTTTGGATCAAAAGCTAATAGTGCAAAAATAACTATAAAACAAAAGTTGTATGGTTTGAAAATGAAAGAAGGTGAAGATATAGTGTCTCACATTAGTAAATTATGTTCCTTGATAAATCAGTTGGATGGTATAAATGAAGAAATAAAGGAAAATGATGCTAAAGCCATGCTTTTAAAATAGTATGCCAAATAACATGACTCACAAGGTATTCACCTTAAACAAAATCAATCCAAGTCTAGAAAGTATTATATTCACATTGCTTGATGAAAGAAACAAACATGTTTCAAAAGAAGTTGCATTGATTGCACAAAACAAGGTTAGTACTTCTTACAAAAAATCAAAACATATGACAAAGTTCAAACATGCAAGTGACACATGTTTCTATTGTAAAAAGACATGACATGTAGTACTAAATTGCAAACAAAGAGCATGAGATCTTTGTGACGGAAAGTTGCAAGATAAGGCTTTGATAATTGAAGGAAACGACCACACTTCAAGTGATGAAGAAGTTCCACATCAAAGTGACGAAGAATATTTGTGCTAATTTGTAGTTTTTCTCTATGTCAGTACTAAGGGGGGGGTGTTAGAATTTAGTACTTGATATAAATAGTTAAATAAATAAATTAACATGCTATTTTTAATTTAATAAATAAATTTGGTTTTGGAAGTTATATTCTCGTAATTAGTTTCACACAGAAATAATGGCCTTATAAGCCAATAATATGTACTATATTTTTAGTAATGTGAATGACTGAATTTTAATTTGAGAGCAATCTCATTTTTTCTCTTTCATTTCAATAAAATAATCATTAATAGTAGATGAAAGAGGGAATCTAATCACTTTTTAACAAAATATTATCCATAGGTTTAGACCAACAGAGGTAATGAAGGTAGTCATATTTTTTTGGAGAATTAGTAAATTAAACTTGTATATTCTTGAATGCTTTTTGCATAATATTCTTATAAAAGGGTGATGTGCACAACAAATCACAAATAGATTTTAGTTTGTGTGATTTTAATTGATCACATCCCTTTAGTGCTTTAGAAATAAGCTACAAGAGGAAGATTTGGATTTTTTTAGTAGGTTTAAATTTTTTATCACACCCATCCTTCGATAAGTACATGACTTATGGTTATCATATGATAGTTTTATGAATTAGGCACATATAGAAAATAATGTAGGTGAAGGTGTATACAAATCAATGACCCCTTTAAATATCATCCACGATCCCATAGAAGTATAAACAAAATTATCGATGAGAGATGAATAAGGATGAATACATATCAATAGGAACACTAGATAAACTCAAACTATCTATAAATGTGCTAGGGAAAGAAGATTATTTTATTAAATTATGTTCCAAAGCCATAAATGACATATAAAATAGCCAAGATGAATCAAGCCAATGTGATGCACTATCCCTCAAAGTGAGTCTAAATTCATTAATCAATAAGATAACATCATCTAGATATCATAATAAGTGAATAAAAATGACTTAAAATATAATGAAACGTCAATAGAACCAACAAAGTTGTCATGTTATACCACTTCACCCAAAATAAGAACACTCTAAATGCTTCTAATTCTGGTCCCGTGGCTATCTTACCTAGATTTCTGTGCATCTTCTACGTGGAAGGCAATCCTTTCCTTCCTTTCATGTCCTACTTGCTTAGATGATTGTGTGAGGAGATCCTCATCAATGTTTTCGCTAAGATTTATTTTGGGAAATTACTTACTCATGCGTGTGACCTGTCCTTAGGATTGGTTATCAAAGAATGTCATTTATGGCTTAAATTCCTTGACGTGCGGGTGATTTTTCACGTTGCTATTATCTCTAACCTTTTCTTTTCGCAGGGTTCTTGGTTTTCCTGTGTGTAGAGAGAAATCATGGGAGGTGATAGGGTGCAGACGAAGCCAGATAACTGTAGCGAATTCTGTAAGGACCCACTCATCTGGCACATTTGTGTTGAAGGTGGTCTTGCTCCTCTAATGGAGAGATTTGTGGGCCATGACCCTAATCTGTTTACTCAATTTTTCAACTCATGGAAAGATCGACATGTGACTATGGGTGGAATTTCCTTTACTGTGGATGAGGAAGTGATTGCGCAAGCGACGGGTCTCTAGTGTACTGGTATGAAACATCCAAAGCACACTAAGACCCAAGATAATGAAAGTATGAACAATTTTTTTATGGGGAATGAGATACCGGTGCGCAACCAGTCTAGGTTTGAACGAGAGGCTCTCCCTCGTCCATGGAACCAGGTGTGCCTTGCCTTGATGAAATATGTGATGCTGGAAGGTAGGTAAAAAACCTATTACTTCTACCATTTCCCTCTGTTGAATCACCTCAGGCATAAATTTTTGTTAAGCTTTCCTTTTTTCCTGCTTATCAACCTTGAAAATTCAGTTGAAAAATGTATTGAGGCTGCTGCTCTAAATCCTAATGAACCTACTCCCCTACTACTCCACTAGGGTCTTATTCTAAGACTCTAACACTTCCATCTTGCTTTATGCTCACCAAAACCAATTTCGGATTTCTGCATTAAAGAGACTGAGGCTCCCACTGTGACCAACTTATCTCCGGCCAAATCAAAAGGCCTTGTCAGAAAAAATCATCTGGTCCTTGCTGACTCACAAAAACCCAAACCTACTACAATAAAGCTTAAGGGGAACGAGGGAGTGGCCCATACTAGTGTGGTGGCTAGCTTGTGTGATCTCAAGTCTACCCCTACTAAGACTACTAGCAAGCCCGCCCTGAAAAAGAAAGGCAAGGAGGAGAAGGAGCCTACGAGCAAAGGGAAAAATGTGGTGAGCAAGGAGTCATAGGGGGATACGGTGGTTACAAAGACAATGGTTATTGGTTGTGATGCCATCATTCGGTGTTTTGGTAGGCTGGCCAAGAACAGAACAAAAGTGTAGGTTAAAGATTTGGATACTAAAGAGGAGTTGTCGGACATCAAAGATAGCAGGGCTAAAGGGGTGTTGGAGGGTGAGGAGGGGGAGAATGCTAGAGGTCCCTGCTCCATTCCTGACATGGGAAAATTTTAGAAGGAGGTTTCGGCCTCTTAGTCTTTGAAACCACTGGATGTTGAGCAGGTTGATCCCAACTACACTGTGGGCAGCAGGAAGGAGCTCTGTGTGCTAAAAGAAAGAATGGATAAACTGGACAAATTTTTTTGTGGATTGACTTGCTTCACAATCAAGTTGGTTCACTGTGTCACCAGTACCCTGTCAGCGGTCATGAAGGACGAGATGGAAAAGAAGAAGATTAAAGACCACTTGGAGTGGGTTGGAGATGATGTGGTTCATCTCCTATCCAAGAACTAGGAGGATGCTAGCTAGTTTGCTGCTGATCTGCTGTTAGTCTGTGTGTTGTTAGTTCGTTGTGTCTATTTTTTGGTTTGGTGTTTGTTGATGCTTTTTTTTATCTTGAACTCTATTGGCCCATGTGGCTCCATGTGAAGGGTACAACACCCTGCAAATGTTGTTTACTTTATCAAAAGCATAATGTTAGGTATTATCATGAATATCTAGATTATCATCATGAATTGCTAAAGAACTATCATCATAATTTGTAATATCACATGCAATGAGTCACAACATAAGATACAATCATTATATGGTAAAAGGTTATCAATAGGAGACATAACATCATCTTGAATGTAGAAATGCAATAAAAACAAATTAACATCCTTAGATTCCTCATAAGAGGGATCATCAAAGGAGCACAAATCTAGAGATATAGAAATAGGGAAATTATGATTTGTAGGAATAAAATTATCACAAAGCTCATTAGAATTATCAAAATGTAATGAATGGATAATCAGATTGCCATGCCACCACGGAGAAGTATAAGATTGTACGTACATAATTAGTGATCTATCATCATTTACATGTAAAAAAAGATATGTATCAAGGTACATTTATGTAAAAACCATTAAGCACATCCTAGTTAGGGGTATAAAATATATGTGTCATAAAGAGCATATGATCCCAGGAACCTAGGCAAGATATGATAAAAGTGACCAACATAGAAATGCAATAATTATCTATGGCATCCTCATGAATAATAAAAAATGATCATTAACAAAGAATAAAGAGGGATCCATGGTAAAATTTAGATCTAATATAAAACTAGACAAACACAAAATAATCATATAGAAAATCAAATGTAAATCTTAAACTCAAAGGGTGAGAGGGTGTGAATTAAGAGGGGTGAAATAAGGAAAATAAAAATCCTAAAAATGAAGCACAAGGAAGAGTGGATTCAAACCCTTATCAAATCTAAAATGAAGGATAATAAATAAAGAATATAGATATAAAACCTTAAGGTAGAAGGATAAATCCTAAGGATAAAATATATAGATTTATTTTATTCTATGATATCTAAGATTTATAGTAAAATCTGTACCAAATCATAATGCTTTAGGAAAATTATAGATTCCACACGAGAGAAGCACTATGAAGCCAATTTTCTTTAGGAAAATTATTTCCTCAATTTTGTATCAACAAGAGGTACCTTTAGTTTGGATGAAATGAATATAATGATCAATATGAAAAGCATGATTAAAACATATGAAAAGAATTCCCAAAAAAGAATTAAAAGAATGAAGACTCGATTCACATGCCATATAATATATGTTATGTGCAATGAAGTGTACTTTTGGTTAATATAGTGAAGAAAGGTTTACTCTAAAGTTGTTGCCAAATTGATGTGCTAGTGTATATGATATTTTGGGTTTTTATTCCCTAGTGTGTTGCTTAGTTGTGAACTAGCTATCCCTATGCATTTTGTTACATGTTGTGTGTGTGATGTTTCAAGTACCTATAGCAACTATAATGATAAGTGTAATTTCATAGGAATTGTGCTAGTAAATGTAGGGTTATGTACAACAAAGTTAATAGATCCTTCTTCTACTTGGGTATAAATAGGGGAGTGGGTTTGATTCTAAGTGTTGGAAGTAGGGTTGGTGCCATCACTTATGGAATTCCCTATTTTGATTTCTCAAAAGCTTTCCTTAAAAAGGGAGATTAATCAAAAATGATTTTATTTAAGAAATATGATGAACTGATGAACTAAGATAGATGGGTTCTAGAAGTAGGGTTCACATTATTAAACAAGTATATCTCATCCAAGATTAGCAACTAAAGAATAAAGGTTGTCTTGTGACTCTTTGTTGGGATAAATTGTCTTACCCAAATTTGGTGCCCTTCACTTGGGTAGGCTTCATAGTAAATTTTTAAATTGTGATTGGCCAATTGAATTTGTTATAACAAGTGAATTTAAATGTGTTCTATATGGAGGAACAAATAAATTGCATTTCATTTTATACTATGATGTTAATAAGTATGCTAGTGCTGGTAGTGGCTATGAACATTTTTAGAGTGGAAAGGTGCCCTTCCTAAAAATATTCTTTAATTATTCACCAATTGGTTGATTCAATTTAAAAATTCACCTTTTGTTGCATATGGTCAATATCACATTCTATGCTCATTTGACAATTTTGGCATGAATGAAACAATACAATTTTTAGAAGATTTCATGCTACATATGAAGAAATTATCCTCAAGATTGAGCTAAATATTTTAATAATAATCATATCTAAAATAATTTATAATTCTCAAAATAATAAAATTTTCTTCTTCTAGGATTGTAAGTTATTAAATAATTGGCAATATATGAGGCTCCCCTATTCAGGTGACATTACATGAGAAGATTCTCAAAGTTTATTGATCTCAAGTAAATGCCATTCTTCCAAACTAGACATTATTATGCTAAAATTTGATTGAGCTCGTTGAGGTAATCTGGGTGTTTTAGGAATATGTTATGTTCTAAGGGATGGATATGGTAGAGTACTATTGAGTACTTCAAAAAATGTGTTGAAGGGGACTAATAATGAAGTAGAGGCATAAGTCTTCATCTTGGGTCTAGGTATTCCATGCAAGAAGAACATTTCAAAGATTTATATTTAAGGTGACTTAATGTTGATTACTAATGCAATCAAATCTCATAAATTAATAGCCAAAAAATAAGAAACATTATCCAAATTTCCTAGAAATTACAAGGATATTTTGAATATTTTGATTGTTGACATTATTTTGGAAAGGATAATAACTTAGCTAATATATTGTCCTGTATAAGAGTGAATTTGCACCCCATGTGAAAATTCCCTTTTTTCCTTTATCCACCTTAGAAAACCAAGTTTGGAGGCTTAATTCCACCTAAGCCTACTGCTTGCATCCCACTTGATGCCTATTTTGTGCATCAATGGAGGCGTTTCTGTTGGGGACACCTACGTGGCGTGCTTACGTCCCTAGCAGATTCCTGCAACTGAACCTGCAAAGGCATTACTCTTCTCATTGGAGGTGAAGTTGTAACTCCCTCTTCGACCAACTGAATATGGCCTTTTTTCTCCATTCCTCTTTCAAATTCATTCTTCCAACATGCATTCCAAATCTTCACCACTTCAGGCTTCCATTCTTGCACTCTCACATTCACTTTCAAGCTCACTATCACTCACTCCAAGCATTCAAACATTCCATTGCAGCCAAAGCAACACTCCATCACTTCGATAGAGAAAGTTTGGGACCACACCATTATAGTAGAGGCTCGAGTACTCTCATTTTCTCCCCCAAGTAGCCTTAAGTGCTCTTGGTGGAGGTGGTAAACTTCCCTCTCCTCTCCTCTATCACTTGGCTAAGTAGCATAACATTGTTTTGTAGTGCTTAGTGATTTTCACTATATTATTTCCTTTATCTCATTTCCTTGGCTGTTCATGGAGGTGGAAATACCTAAACGGGGTTTTGACTGAGGTAGACCCCTATACAACCACCCAACATTTTCTCTCTTTTTGTGTGTAGGTGTGCATGCTTCTCAAAGGATCAACTAGCGAATGAATTCTCTGGTGAGATTCTCTTCATACTCTTCACTCTTGTGTATTTGCTTTACAATATTAGAGAGTATTTCATTAGCCTAATCACACTATTCTATCCCTTTAGTTAATTAGTTGGGTCGTTAGCTAGTTTTATTGGTTTGACCTTGTCTTCACCGTTTTCTGGTTGTACGGACACCAACGCACTTTTGAGATGCTAGCATGCTGCATTGATGTCCAGAGACCACACTTATGTCCTCAGACAGAGAGATTTATGAGGCATAGTGTTAGACCTAAAAATTGGCTCACCTAGCCCCTTCCTGTGTTTCAGGTTTGTAGAGTAACTAAGAGGCCTCACGGTCCTCGTTACTCTTGCCTCGCATTCCCTTACATTATATTTAGCTGAGGTAAGTTAGGGCAGCCTCTCGCATCTTGACCCTTCGTGACCTAGGGTCTTGCATGCAGTGGTCCCCCTCTCTTACATTTTTAGTGAACCCGACGTGAACCAACATCTATTCATTTGTTGGTGTTGAAGCTTCCCTCAGGTACTTTGTGATTGTTGTGCTCTTGAGTGTTGTGAGGGTTTATGAGTATCACAACCCAATCCACAACTTCTATGTATATTGTTAGGAGAAGTGTACGACACCTCCTGATGGAAAGGATGAAGGTCTCTATTGGGTTATCTACATGTCTTTTCTCTGGTCTTGCTGTTAGTGTAGGTACGCAAGAGTAGTTGTTAAGGAACGAGATGGAATTCTTTGATGAAACCGATCACATTCCCACTCTCCCTATGTCTCCTATGCCATCATCGGTGGATGAGCATGAGGTCGTTTAGAACCCTGTAGAATATGTGTGTGCCCTTGCTAAAGGATTGGGTGACTTAGAAAACCACTTGGAAAGAAATCTGAAGATGGCTAGACCACTCAGGTTGTTAGTGAATTAAAACATATGATGGGTAAGGATTGAATAGGTATAGAGCTTCCGAGTACTCTCCTAGGTCTTTCTGAAGCATGTGCTCCTTCGAACAACCCTAGTTTTGCACAAGGAGTCACTTTCAAGGAGCGTGAAGGATAGTTAGGGGTATCAATGCCTCCCACTTCCATTTACATGGCTGACATGATCCCTTCTATCAGTATCCCTTCTACCTTTGAGCAGCCCAAAACTATCAAAGTGGATAATGTCCCTTTGGGCTTTAGCTTCACCCCTCCTATCACTTCTAGTGGTGGAGGCTTTGGAAAGATGAGTGGTGGAGACTTTGGTAGTGGCAGTGGATTCAACAACGGAGGTGGTGCTGGCGGAGGCAGCTCTGGTGGAGGTCATGGCAGTGGTTCCAACGGAGGCCCTATTGGCAGTGGTGGCTCTAGTAGTGGCTTTGGCATAAGTCATACCGATGGCGGTTCTGGAGGTGGCCTTGGCAGTGGTTCTGGGGGAGGTTCCTCTGGCCCCCTTTCTTCTAATGACCCTATTCTGAATACTCTTCTTCAGAATATGGGTAAGATGCAAAGCCAGTTGGTGAACCTTTCCCAAGCTTCTGCTCAACCTATCTTCTAGCCCTTCTTTTGGAATAGCCCATTGTCAGTTGCAATCTTGAACACTCCTTTTCTTCAAGGAATGGAGATCCCTAAATTTGAGAAGTATGGTGGTAAGGGATATCCGTAGATGCATGTGTCTACCTTTAACACCCTATGCACCGACTTCTTCCATCATGATGCATTGATGGCTAAACTATTTCCTCGGTCCCTCAAGGACACAACACTCGAGTGGTATAGTTCCTTGCCTGACAACTCTATTTTCTCATTCAACCAACTTGTTAATCAATTCCTTAGGCAGTTTCAAGTAAACATTGGGCTAAAGATGACCTTCTCGGATCTCGTTCAATGTAAGAAAGGAGATAATGAAAAGATCATTGATTTCATAGCACGCTACCAAGCACTCCTCTCGCAAATATTGTATCAGCTGCCCGATTCTAATGTACAAAAGGTATTCATAGGGAACTTACAAAGGCCTTGGCAAGAGAAGTTCACCCTTATGAAATTCCCTTCTTTCGCACACTTGTGTGTAGCTTTACGAGAGTACTAGCAGATGATTGTTCAGTTCGAGGGATCATCCTCACACTCTCGTTCTGAGGGGAAGTCTATCGTATCAATCTCGGGGAAAGGTAAAGCCATTATGAATGTAGTAACCGTTGTTGATGACAACAACCTCAAATGCAACTAGAAGTTCACAAGGTTATCATAATCTTATACTTCCATTTTACAAAAGTTGTTGAAAGATAAGATCATGACTTTACCAACCCCTAAGCTTGTTAAAGAACCCTACCCTAATTGGTATGATGGGAGCACTTATTTTCAATACCATCGTGTTAATGGACATGATACTGAACATTACATGCGATTGTGTCATGAGATACAAGACCACATCGAGGATGGTACCATTCATCTCGATGGGAATAAATAAAACACTAACAAATCAGTGGCGAAGGCTAATAGTGAACTGTAGATATACACAGACCCATTTCTATCACATTCTGCTACCATGATTGTTGATCCCACTGATTCTTTTACCACTGAGCCATGTGAATGTTATCACTGAAGAAACATTAGTATTAAATTCATTACAAAAGGAAAAATATGAAGAAATGAAATCTACCATTTATACACACGATGGTATGTGCCTTAAACCTTACGGCTCGATCACTTTGTCCGTTCTGGTTGGACCCAAAACTATTGACATAGTTTTTGATGTTATCCTGGAGTTAGATCTATTTAGGGTGAAGCTAGGAATTCCTTGGCTAGCTTCCATGAATGGGATCACTTCCGTTATTCACAAATGTTTAAAGTTTTCTCATGAAGGTGTCGTACACATAGTGTATGACACTGGATACCAACCCTTGGTGTCCCATGGTGGATACTCATTGGATCACTTTTGGTCCTCCTCGGTCGGTCTGCTTCCTCCAAGAACAAACCTACTTTATAAGAAGTATGTGAAGTATAAAACTTGGGGCAAAGGGGAGCCAAAGTTGATCCTTCACGTGATAGAACAATCGATTGCCATCTCTTCTCGAGAAGAGAAGAAGAAGACCACATCAACTACTCTCCCTTCCCTAATTTGCTACCTCCTTCTGATTTGCCTCATCCTCTCCCATTTCTTGGGAAGAGTATTGGATGAGTCAGCTTGGTAGCTACCCACTGAGTTCGATGATTCCTCCTTGGTGTAGGCCCAAGCTCAGGATCGTGGACCTCCCTAATGAATGTCCTAGACCATGGTATTATTTATACGATAGAAAGAAAGGTTCTTGTAGAGAATTCAATTTGTGGCCTCCTACTACCCTTTCTCCTAAGGTAGTGAGAGAAAAGAGGCCCACTACCAAGGCTCTCGAGTTGACTCCTCCTATCACTCCTCAGCCTATTCCTCCTACTCCCATGCAGGAACCTATCCCTCTGACAGAAACAACCATGATGGACGTTCACATGGTTGAGCAGGAACCTTCTGTCCCTTCACAAATCCTAGGCTCTAACTTCAAGAGTCATAGAAACCGCCTTGTGTGTGAACGTAAGCACTGACGAAAGGCTCTCTTGGCTAAGTAGGATGCCTCACAAAGAAAGGAGGAAGAAACGATCGCCCCTGATTTAGGGCCTCCTGCAATGCCTTCTTCCTCCCTTCCTTCTACTTCTCTCTAGTCTGGTCCTATACTGCTCCCGACTTATGTTGCAAGTACGAATGTGCCTAACCCTAAACGGGTACAGATGTTCATCGCTCCTTCGGTGGAGCCACCTTTGTTGATGTCCATTCCGGATATCCAACCTTTTCCAAAGCCCATGGATATGATTAATACTTTGGTCATATTCATTATGGTCCTTTCTTCCCCTTCTTCTGCATCTCTAGCCTTGTCTGTGGGGAGTTCATATCCTTTGACAAAACAAGAAACAAAGGGTGGTCCTTTCGATAATGAAGGACATAAGAAAAGTTTACCTCACTCAGAAGGTGGCACCACGTTGACTTGTTTTGTCTTAGTGAAAGAACCAACCCCAACTTCCCCTGAGTTTGTCACCGCTCTCGAGTCATTCAATGAGCTTAGCGGTGAACCTCAGGCACAACCTGTCCCATCCACCGAAGCTACACATGACGCCCCTGTGGGGTGCATGTTTAATTCCATGGATGAAGTTTTGGCCCTGTCAACAATCTTTGCTAATTCGCTGACCTTGACTCCACAAGAGCTCGATGGAGAGGACATTGAGGGGCCCTCTTCCTTGGCCCTTGTTGCAGGAGGACCAAATGCTCCTCCTCTTAACATCCCTCCATTACAGGCTCGTCCTCCTTCCCCCTACGATGATCTAGAGTGGGAAGTGGATGACCTCTTGGCTGATCAATATTAGGGTAGGCCCTTTTCTTGATCTTGTGTGTGTGTGTTTTGTGACGTGTTCCCCCCATACCCGTGCTATGTGTGCTTGGATGACCCTTGTCACCCCTGTTGGTGCTTGGATACAGGCGTGGTTTTTGTGTCATAAACCTTCTTCTATTTGTATCATCATTCTTATGTGTTTGTGCTTGATTTCGATAAATTGGGGATGATGCAAAGCGTTGGGGGAACTTAGGCTTCCCTTCCATGTTAACCCAATTTTTTTTTTTTACTTTGTTTTCCATGCATTCTTCTTGATCTGGTTGGGGATTGATGATATTTCTCCTTGCATTGTGGTTACCTATTATTATAAGCTTGGATATATTTGACCCCACTAAACTAGATCCCTCTATGCCCTTTGTTTATATTTTTCTCTCTCTTTCGCTTTCTCTTTATCTTTCTCTCTTCTTTGCTTGAGTTGTCCCCCCTATGTGTGACAACATTCTTTCTTTAACATCTCAGTTTTTAGAAAATACATTCATTGTCAACAAATCTTTTCTCAAAAATCCACGCAAACTTTTCTTTGGAATCACATTCTCAACTTGGAACCCTAATGGAATGTGTTTCCTTCATCACAGGTTCGTAAAGAAAGGACTTGAAGACGTTCCTCTGAAGCGGGAACAACTTTGACCTTCCCCGCGCATGAGGGCATATCCTTCCTTTCAAATTCCTTGATGAAGTGAACATCTTTCAAAAGGATTCCTTGATGATGGATCGCTCTAAGAAGAGAAGAATATCTACTTTGAAACTGTGTGTCTCTTGAATGGACCCCCTTTTTCATCACAACGGGTTCCCAAGGGACCCTTATTTGAAAGTCTTTACCTCGAATGGATTCCTTCATGTCTAGCCTAGGGGCAGCCCGACTAGACTTATTCCATTCCATTTTTCACATCTAGTTTGGGGGCAGCCCGACTAGACCCATTTCATATTCTCACGTCTAGCTTGGGGGCAGCTCGACTAGACCCATTTCATATCTTCGCATCTAGCTCGGGGGTAGCCCGACTAGACCCATTTCATGTCTTCACGTCTAGCCTAGGGGTAGCCTGACTAGACCTTACCTTTCAAACAATGCGTCCCTTGAGTGGACCCTCTCCTTTTGAAGGGTTCCTGAGGGAGCCCTTTGAAAGACTTTTAAATTATTGACGGTTTGCGTGATTGTTTGCCTACTTGCCTATTTGGCCACTTCTTGACTTTGCAGAGTCCACTTCCTCGGGGTTTTCTTCATGCTAGAGTTTTTGGGGGATACCTTCCTTCCAGGTTTGTGGGCTTGTAAGGTGCTCACTTCATAGGGCTTCCTTCATGCGAGAGATCTTGGGGGTTGCCTCCTTGCAGGTCCGCGGGCCTGTAAGACACTTTGCTTTTCCAACTTCATAGTTCCGAGTAGCTATGAAGTCCTTTGCTTTCCCTACACCTTCAGGTTCACCAAATCATGGTCTACTTCCTCGATGGTTCAGGTATATGTTTCTAACCCTACACTCTTATTGATCTACTTTATCGAGCACTCATTAGTATTCGTGCTCACTAAAGTGGGGGAAAAATGTATAAGAGTGAATTTGCACCCCATGTGCAAATTCCCTTTTTGCCTTTATCCACCTTAGAAATTCAAGTTTAGAGGCTTAATTCCACCTAAGCCCACTGATTTCATCCCACTTGGCACCTATTTTGTGCGTTGGTGGAGGTTTTTTTGTTGGGGATGCCCGCGCGACGCGCTTACATCCCTGGCAGATTCCTACGACTGAACCTGCATAGGCATTACTCTTCTCATTGGAGGTGAAGTTTTAACACCCCCTTTGGTCGACCGACTTGAATATGGCTATTTTTCTCCATTCCTCCTTCAAATTCATTCTTCCAACATGCATTCCAACTCTTCACCACTTTAGGCTTCCATTCTTGCACTCTCACATTCACTTTCAAGCTCACTTTCAGTCACTCCAAGCATTCAAGCATTCCATTGCAGCCAAAGCAACACTCCATCACTTCGATAGAGCAAGTTTGGGACCACACCATTGCAGCAGAGGCTTGAATACTCTCATTTTCTCCCCAAGCAACCTAGAGTGCTCTTGGTGGAGGTGGTAAGCTTCCCTCTCCTCTCATCTATCACTTGGCTGAGTAGCATAACACTGTTTTGTAGTGCTTAGTGCTTTTCACTATATTATTTCCTTTATTTCATTTCCTTGGCTATCCATGGAGGTGGAAACACCTAAATGAGGGTCTGATTGAGGCAAGCCCCTATACAACCACCCAACATTTTCTCTCTTTCTATGTGTAGGTGTGTGTGCTTCTCAAAGGATTAGCTGGCGAACAAATTCCTTGGTGAGATTCTCCTCATTCTTTTCACTCTTGTGTATTTGCTTTACAATATTAGAGAGTATTTCATTAGCCTAATCACACTATTCTGGCCCTTTAGTTAATTAGCTAGGCCGTTAGCTAGTTTTATTGGTTTGACCTCATCTTCACTATTTTTTGGCCGTATGAATGCCATCACACTTTTGAGATGCCAACATGCCGCGCTAACATTGAGAGACCGTACTTTTGTCCTCAGACAGAGAGCTTTCTGAGGCGTAGTGTTAGACCTAAAAGTCGGCTCGCCTAGCCCCTTGTGCTTCGGGTTTGCAGAGTAACTAAGAGGCCTCACAGTCCTTGTTACTCTCACCTCACATTCCCTTACATTACATTTAGCTGAGGTAAGTTAGGGTAGCCTCTCTTGTCTTGACCCTCCATGATTTGGGGTCTTGCACGCGGTGGTCCCCCTCTCTTACATTATTTTGGAAAGGATAATAACTTAACTAATATATTGTCCAACCTAGCAATTGACAGTTCTTATGATTATATTTAAAGCAATAATGTAATGATATGGAGTGACACTATTCTCATTAAGATTGAATCCAACGAAAATTTAAATTTCTAACTTATAGTTTCTCATTTAAGTTCCTTGGTAGTATTATTCTGATGACATGGGGGTGACTATATACTCATAAAAAAATGGATCTATGTAATGTATTGATGACATGAAGTACTCATTTTGGGTACTAAGTACTAGGATTTGAAGGCTATTTGCATTAGCATCTAGAAAAAAGGTTGATGTACCTTTTCTCACTAACCATGCTTAAGAGTATTATTTTGTTGGTATTTTCATACATTAAATCTATACTTTAGTGGACTCCCATATTCATGATAATTTCAGTTGAACGGTATTATGCCAATTTAGGATAGTAATGGTGATTTATTCTAATATGATTTGATGTGTATGAATCACCATGAAATGGGTTGGAGGAAGCTACTAGAATATTCCCAAGAGATTTTACATCAAATTGCCATGATATCAGTTGGTAATGATAGGTTTGCAAGTAGTTCTCATGTGTGTTTTCCATTATATTTGACTTAATTGTGGTAGCCTCGAAATGTAAAATACTAGTCATAGAAGGATTATATTGGTTTCCTACAAGTAGGTGGGTCAGTGTAGGCTCATGGGGGTCCAAACTAGACCTCTAAGTGGCAATGAAAATTTAGAAAATTAGAGTTAGGCAACTTGACATAAAAAATTGAATAGGTTATTAACATAATTTGAAAAATGTGTAAGAATAAAAGTTGTAGCAAATTGAATGTATTTCTAGGCTACTAGTCCTTTTATGGAAAAAAGTAAATTTGTTTTGACAAATTTTGAAATTTCAATGCAGTGGTACTAAATTTTCAGGAAAAAGATTAGAAGTACGTTTATGTTTGACCACCCTAACTACAAAAAATAATA
>VDFB02290587.1:85961-107295 GCA_007258455.2 Sequoia sempervirens | reverse complement strand
TTTCAAACATCACTAGGGACATAGGTATCATCAATTGACTCTAGCCATTGAGAGCACCCTCTTCCTCAAGAGTGTCATTTGAATGTTACTAATCATGAATTAGAGAAATGGCCAACTCTAGGAAAGAAAAATTGCTAAATACTATCCAACCAACTCCACCCTCTTCCTCAAGAGAGTCATCTGAAGGTTATTGAGCACAAACTAGAGAGATGGCCAACTCTAATAGAGGAAACTTACTAGAGTATAGTTGAATAGGAGTGGCATTCCCATAAGAAGATGCAAAAGTTGGTCATGGTGGGGTAAGATTAGTTGCATGCAACATTATCCTTATTTTTGGGGGTTGAGAGCCAAGAAACTAGGATCCATGATATTTTCTAGTAGATTAGATATAACCTTACCAACACCATCTAGTAGGAAAAGAGAGGAGACAGAAAAATATAATATTAGTGCATGAAGCATTGTCCCTATTAGCCAAAATCTCTTGTAAATGTATCACTTTAAGTGTAAATGTATCACTTTAAGTGTAACTTTACTAGCTTTTACCTAAATCTGCATAAACACATTAGAGAAAATCATAGCTTTAGTATATAAAAAAAAATTAACATCAAACTAACATCCTAAAAAAGAGTTGCATTTTTATCTTTCTAAATGCTAAAGAGAATTTATACCTTGAAAGCATGTCATATTTGGGTATACTTGAAAGGGAGGCAAGGCCAATCCCTTAAAAAAAAAAATATGCATTGAAAAATATTAGGTCTAAAAGGTCTAAAGAAATCATGAATCCAATTCCAAGCTTCCTAAATTTTGTTGTAAAACTAGAAGAGATGCTTGAGAGTCTCAAAATAACCACAAAATGAACAACAAGGATTAATAATTTGTAGATGAGTTAAATGAGAAGCAAGTGGAAACCCTTGATAAAAATCAAGCCAAAAAATAGACTAATTTAGGCTCAAGAATAGCTAACTAGATAGATTGGAATCAATAGCACCAAGCACTAAGAGAAGACTAAGCCTACCAATAATGGTTCGGTAGGTCAACTATAGTAAGATGATGAGAAAGCCACAAATATCCTTTGTTAGGCTTATAATTGTGAATGGTATGTTAGGATGCCATTTTCAATCCTTCGGGTCAAGGCTTGAATGATTTAGCCCCGAGTTTGTAAATTGTTTGGGGAGGAATAAAATCAATAAATTTTTTAAAAGTCTCCTAGTCTTGATTAAATTTTATTTCACTTTTTTACTATGAATTTTTTTGTTAACTCTATTAATGAGATTTGGCAACATTCTAATGCCTCATTAGAAAAATTTCAAGTCATGGATCCATGATGCCTTAGCCAAAGGATATTATTGACAATATAGAACAAGAGACCACCAAATATATTGTTGATTAATTGAAAGACCTTTTGTGAAAATCATTTATTTCCTAGAAAATCCAAGGTTTAATAGATGATTTTCAAACACTCTTGTTGATAAAATATCCTTAAATATGAATTGGTTCAGTAATGGTGATAAGAGTATTGAGATCCAAGTTGGCTAATTAGAAGGAAAACCTACACTAATACAATGCTTGATGAGAATTTCTTAAGATTCATTTCCCTTAAGGGCTATAAGAATCCATTCAGTGCATAATAAAATACCTTGTCGATGATATGAAAGCAATTATAAGCCACTAACATCATGAGGAAAATAATAGAAATCCCAAGGAACGTGATGAAATTCTTGATGCTCATCACTTGAGGTTGAGAGAAGGTTGAGAGGAAGACAAGTATAGAGAGGGGAGAGATATAGAGAGCGAGATAGATGGATAGATATAAAGAGAGTAGATAGCAATAGAGAAGGAGGGAGGGAGATAGATATAGAGAGATTTAAAAGGGGGGAAGGGGAGGGAAGGGGAGGGAGGGGGAGAGGGAGAGGGAGGAGAGGGGTGATATAAAGGGGGAATGGAAGGAGAGATAAATATAGAAAGGTAGAGAGATAGAGAGAGGTCATTCAATATTTATCTTTCACCTTTATGGGTTCAACATGTAATATTTAATATTAAAATTTATTAAAATATTATGCACACATAATGCACTCATGTTTTCAAAATTTGATCACATTATGTAAAAGGATAAAAATTTAAGTCTTAACATGTTATGAAATTATAAAAATGGATGTATAGTCTAATTGTTATTCTAGGTCAATTTATTAATGTGGTTCCTCTTATACTAGTTGACCTAGATGCTATGATGGGGATGAAGGTCAAGATTGTTATAGTGATGCCTCATCTAGATATGTTGATAGTTTTATGTTATCCTCCTATCCTTAACCAAATCAAAATGCATCTAGGAAAAAGGTCATTAAACTTATAATCCAAACAAGTGATATTCAAATCCAAATAAAGAGGCTTAATTTTAATCTGTAATCTAAATCCAAGCATTCAGACACAAGATATTAAATGTTCAAACCCCCATATATCCCATTTACTACTCAATACAAGTAGTTATATTTATATTTGGTAACTTGCAACATGAAATACATGTCAATCAAAGTCTATAATCAAATGGTGACCTACATGATTATAAACAATTTCTATAGGTACTAGTGAGCTTTAATGACTTGATAGCATTCTAAAAACTTGATCTTGGTCATGTGACTATGTTGAATCTTTAAGTTATTCCACTATTATTTATAGTGATATCTAAGAACTAAGGCTATCCTTTCTCCTATGATACATAAGATTATTTGAGCCTATTCTAAGCCTAAAAGGTGAGCTTAAAATTTGAATAAATAAATAATGTAAGAGGGAGAGAGAAATAGATAGGGGAGAGAGAGGTGGGGAGATAGAGAGGGATAGACAAATATATAGAGGGAGGGAGAGGGTGAGCGATATGTATAGAGATAGAGAGAGATGGAAGGAGACGTCTTCACTAAATTTATATCTCCTCTATATCTCTCCTTCTCTCTCCCTCTCTCTTCCTCTCTATTTCCTTATCTCATCACCACCCACTCTCTTTCCCTCTATCCACACTCTCTCTCCCTCTCCTTATCACTCCCACCATCCCTTACCTTCCTCTTCCTTAATATTGAAATCTAAGTTCCCTAATTGTGAACCCAAAAATCTAAGCATTGACACTAAATCATATATAAAACCTTTTTATGTATATCGTTATCTCTTTATTGTAGCATCGTAAATTGTATCAACTTACAATTTCACACTAGTTTTGGTACTTGGTTTGGTGTGTGTTTAATTATCTTTAAAATATACTTGTTTCATCACCCTTTTTAGAAAGCTTGTTTAAGTCCTCTATTACTAGGCAAGTCCTCTATTACTAGGCCCTTTCAAAGAAAATTACACCCAGACACCAACATGACATGCTAGCATCCTAGCCGTACATGCCAAAACTTTTGAATTAAAAATTTTACCTTGTTGTGATTAAGGACATGACCATACTTGTTACCTTCTCCTAAACAATTACTTGGATATGTTCTTGATATCATATATAAGCAACCTCTTCTCTCCTTCACTAGTCTAGACAACAAGACCAAGTTGGATACAAGAAAATGATTAGAGACATAATTCTAAGAAATTCATAGTCTGCAATCTATTAATCAATGAACTCCATTATTACATAAAATTTATGTTCAAGTATTGTGTGATGTTTCTTATTTATTATTATTATTGCATGCACAAACACTTGCAAGACCTCCAAGAAGCCTCTTCCTTCTCCTTGTGTGTGATTTATGTGACATCATAGATCCAATAAGGGTTTCCTTATGGTAGTGTGAGCGTCTAATTTGGACATAGATTTATCAAATTCATCCCCTTTTTGTCTTATTTAGATTAATTAAGTATCTGCTATTATTTAATTAATACCTTTGTCTACTTAAATCCCTAAGGTATTTAATCAATAATACCTTATCTCTTTAATCCTCCTTCCATCAATTAGTTCAAATAAATATGTTATTTAATCCTTTATCACATCCTCCATCATATTATCTAATCTTAATCCTTTTCTAATCCATCATTGGGATGTGCACATGCCTAATCTTTGATTAGGAGGTGTCACATCATCCAACTTTTGCAAGTTGGCCTCTAATCTCTCTTAGCCACCTAACCATCCTCTAATCCTTCACTAACTAGCCTAATCAGCCTCTCAAGGAATTTTTAATTCCTTTTATTCTTCCAAGGAATATTAAATTCCTTTTCTCTTCCCCATGTCCTTTATGACATGTGTCCTTAGTCAACCCTATTAAAGGCTTTCTCCTCTTGGACAAGGCACTCCACTTCCCCATGTGAATTTTTAATTCACATTTAATCCCAATGCATTTAAAGAATTTTAAATTCCTTCCCTCTTCCCATGGGATATTTGAGGAGTTTAATTCACACATGTCCTCACCCACATGGGGACAATTGCCTCCTTTATGAGGAGATCTTGTCCCAATCCCAAGGTACTTTGTACCCCCCTCCATATCATGTCCTTCTCCTTCCACCTCATGTCCACTTCACCTTTTATGGCTATATCACATGCCACATGTCAAGATGTGAGGGCTTGTGAGTTCTCAACTCACCTTAGCCCTACATCTTGATATTTGGTGGATCAATCTTGACCGTCCATTTCCCCTAGGATTTTCCAAAAATCCTATAAATACCCCTCTTTTCTCTCATTTTGGGGAGATCATTTGTGCTAGCCAAACTCTTGCAGTTTTGTTTCTCAATCTACCTTAGTCATTTCATGCTTTCATCCATTTCCATCCATCTTCACATCATCATCTAGCTTGCATCTTGCCATCCAAGGAGCATACACATCAAAGACCGAAGGGCCAACCAAAGGATCAATTCGACGCAAGGTATAGAGTTCCATTTTGTTGCTTTTGCTTTGTGTTGTTTCCAACTTAGGCTAATCTTGAGGTGTAGGTTGTTTTGGTGTTTATTTGCACTCTTCTACTTGCTGCTCTTTTTCTAATGCTCACATTTGACCTATCACCAGGGAAGATCTATCCTTGTATTTATTATTATTATTATTTACCTCTAATCCCTCGAGAGAACACACTTTTTATCACCAATCATCATTACTATTGTCGAGGTGGGAACCCCAACACGAGGTTCAACCAAGGAAAGACCCTATACAACACAACCCTTCTCCAATTTTCATTTTGGTAGGTGTCCATGTGGCTGTCATGGAAGGAACGCTTGATATCTTGAGCCTTTTGGAGACTCCTAAATCCTATCTCTTGTCTGTCATAGTTTGTCATCAAGAGTTTAGGTCATTCTAATTATACAAGCATATTCACATAATGACTTCTAATTTTCCCTATCACAGGTGTTCAAACAGTGTCAATTTTGTACATGTATCTAACCCTTGCTTTCAGCACCATAAATACTACATCATGATGTGCTAGCATCCACATGGTGCTTTGGTGTCTTGCATAGTTAGCCCTAGCTTCCAATTACAAGTTCCTCTCTATAGTTAATTCTTCTCATATATACTTCATGTTTATGTCCATTTATTCTATAGTATCTATATTATGTCACATTTAATCAACTTGGTCATTACTAGCATGATTCATTACATCATCACATCAATCCTTGTATTTACAACTAAAGGACCAAAACCTTATTGGCTCTCCCTCAAGGACAGTAGCCAAGCACAACCCCTTTATTGATTTTGTGTTCCAATGTTTAGGTGGGAAGATTGGTTGTGATTTAGTCATTTAGTCTAGATCCCCCTCTTTTCACCACCAAACATTTTGGTGAACTTGACTTGGCTTAAATTGTATATATTTTGATTTAATTGCATATATTCTTTAATATAATTTCTTGGTTAATTCATTATATTATTGAATATCTTATTTACCATTTAGAAAAATGGTGTGTTTAGTTTAGAAAACAAAGCACTTCGATTCATTTTATTTTCTTAGAAAAACACAAAACTAAAACACATTCTATTCTTCTAAGATATCATCAACATATTTTTCTTTTCATCACTTTCTTCTATTGATTCTTAGGAACATTTATGTATCCCAAAAATTATACTTGATTAATGAGTTGCAAGACCTAGTGTTCTCAATCTAAAATTCCTATGAGAATAAGCTATCAAATTATGGCTTCTCATGCTTTGAATAGCTCTAGTGTTGAGCTTGAGTTTTTTAGCTCATTCACCCAAGGAACTTCTAAAACACAATAATCTTTGGATCCCATCCCTACCTTTCCAATGATCTTAGAGTTACAAACCCCTCATGATTTTCCTGGGTTTGATAACTTTGTGGCCTATGTTCCCGAGGCTCAAATTCAGAAACTAGGCAAGGAATTGGTTGGTCTCCCAAACTTCTTGAGTATAGAACATTTGGCTAGATAGGTTGTCCCTCTCATAGAGAATATTAGGATATTGTTACTTAATGATTTGAAATATGTAGAAGTTCTACATACTCTAGCTCACATAGTGGATTCAAACATTATGATGTTAGCTAGTTGCATGGAGATTCTCAATAATATGTCCCTTTAAAACCAAATAGGGATGCAAGTGTCAATATCCATGTTCACATGTATTATTCCAACATTCACTTCTTTTGTTATAACCACTATTGCACAATCTTGTAATAGTATTAACACTAGTTTTGGGGTTACTTGTGGGAATCCTATAATCAATATAGCTTTGTCCCACCTTCCTCCAACCTCCCATTTACTTCTCAAAATGTTAATTCAATTGTTTCCCAACATTTTTTTATCCAATCTCATCCACAATTCACTCACCAAAATACCAATCCATCTATCATTAGCTCTATTCCTTCACATTCTACCAATTATCAAACCATCTCACATATCGATCATGTCATCAACCAACTCTTGCAAAATGTGAGCTCTTTACAGCAATAAATATTGAATATGAATCAAATCTAATCATAATCTAATCCTCCATCATACTATACTTGTATCCCATTGTTATTCACTATTCTAAAAACTCCAATAACACAAAACATTGAAACACCCCATTTTGAGAAGTACAATAGAAAAGGAGACCCTAATAACCATGTGTCAGACTTTACCATGCTATGTAGTGATTTCCTCTTCAAGGATGCTCTATTAGCTAGGATTTTTCCTTGGCCATTAAAATACATGGCCTTGGATTGGTTAGATATTCGTTGCCTAATAACTCAATTCATTCTTTGTGCTAGGCATTCATGCTTGAGGCCCATTCCACAATTCACTTACCAGAAGAGAAAATAATTACTCAATAGGCCCATTCCACAATGCTTTTAGCTTTGGGATATAATTGTTAGTAACTATTGTTTTACTCAATTCATACCATGTGCTAGGCATTCATGCTTGAGGCCCATTCCCTTGTTGGACTGGTGTGCTAGTGGGCTTTGTGGCCCTATTGGGCTATTGTGCTTGCGAGAGTGGACTATTACTTGTGTTCATATCAGGGAGGAGGGCCCCCAATTGTGGCCTCCATGTTGGCTCGGGCTAGGTTAAAAATTCCTGATGTAACCGATCTATATATATATATATATATATATATATACACACTAAGTATCTAATTGGAGTATCTTGCAAGACTTGAGAAAAGAAGTGATAAATAAGGTTTTAGTAGCCTTTGGTGAATATGTGTGAAGACAAGAGGCCTTAGGGGAAAATATCATAATAGAAGAAGATAATGGTTCAAAGTGAATTATATTTATCACTCATTTTTATTGAATATGCCTAAGGCATTGAGGTCTAATAATTATGTTCAATAATGAGAAGACATGTGAAAGGTTGTTTTAAGGTGATATTTTGTGAGAGTTGTATGCTCAATTGGCTCAACGCAGTTCAGTTAGAGTTTTGATTTAATGAAAGATATAGTATTCCTATGGGTATTGCGAGGATTTTGTGTCCAACTTGCTTGGACCAATCCAAGCATGATTTTTAATATAGATGTAGAAGAGATGTTAAATGGATTAAAAGTTGACTTGATCGAAATAGTGAAGCCTATTGAAGGATTTTTACTTAGGTCATATCAATAATGTTTTTTTTCACATGAATGTTTTGGGAAGTTAACAAAATGTGGATGCTTTTATAGTGTTGTAAGTGCCATCTATTACCAACTGTGAAGGTGATGACATCACCCATGTGCTACTTATCAAGTTGCCACCATTGGTTCTTATTGATTCAATCCTACTCATGGATTATTGTAAACTAGTTTTTTGTGCCTTATGTCTATAAAAGGATTGAAATTATTCATTCTTAGGAGATTAGAAATTGTTGATCACTGTTGTACTTAAGTTGGAGAATTACCAATATTAAGTTTTCTTTGTGGTTTTTTCTCGTTCTTAAGTTTGTATATTTCTATAAAGTTTTGTAAGTTTGAGGCCAATTGAAGGTCATTTATAGATACAATATCTTTCATGAATGTAACTTGTTATATTTCAATGAAATTTAAAATTATTGTGCTGCATTTTGGTGCATTTGAGGCTTTTCTTTGAGTCATATATTTTTCTTTAAAGATTTTTATTGTTTTGTGTAGTTGTGGACACCTAGTGAAATAAAAATTAGTTTTAGGTCTCAATTTACATTACTTGAGAAGTATATGTGTTAAGTCACTAAAATTTTAGTTTCTTAGGCTCTTTCTCTTCTATCCTTAATATTTTTCTATTTTTTTTATCAAATCCTTAAAGAAGTGATAACATAACGAGAAAATATATGAAAATTCATATGAATATTATTAAGTGCTTTTGAATCTAAGTTTTGTTAAGATCTCTAGATAGTTATAGAAGAAGTGATCAAATTTATATCTTACTTTGTAAAAAAATTTGAAATAACTTTTGATCTTGTCAAGTAAGTGGAAAATATGATCAAATAATTCAAAATACCTCATTAATCTTAGTATTTCAAGTTCCTTTGAGTAAAGATCATATATACGTACCTTTTTGAGAAATGACAAAAATATAATGAACCGTAAGTGAACCTAGTGCATCAAGACTTAACAATCAAAGTCTTGGGATGTTAAATTCTATTTAAATTTAAAATATTTCAAGAGAGAAAGGTTTTTCTTGTAGAAATTCTATCTATATGTTATGTGATTAACAACCACATCAACGTAAGTGGCACTAGAAGGAGGGTATCCTTAATATTTTATTATATTTACAAGCTAGAGTGTCAAAGAATTGTGATGAGGTCAGTGACAAGGT
Source organism: Sequoia sempervirens (assembly GCA_007258455.2). Lineage (NCBI taxonomy): Eukaryota > Viridiplantae > Streptophyta > Pinopsida > Cupressales > Cupressaceae > Sequoia > Sequoia sempervirens. Next base: position 98,146 of record VDFB02290587.1, on the reverse strand, counting down.
ATCTATATAGTGATTCACGAGGGAAACTAGTGAATTAAAGAAGAAAATGATGTAACAAAGAAAATTTTCTTGGAGCACAACCGAGGAATCAAAATTTGGTTCATCCTCCTATTGCACAAATGGTTCTTTTAATGTTGAATCCAAATAATTTTCCATTGTATCATGACCTACCAAAACATTTAGATAAATTATGTCCAAAGTATCAATTGAATCATGATGCAAATGATCATTTAAAAATATTCAAAGATACTTGCTTCAGAGCAAGGATCTAGAATGAGGATGTTGTTTGCAGAATTTTTTGTATATCTTGGGAGAAGAGGCTTATGACTAGTATATTAATCTCCCAAGGAACTCTATTAATAGCTAGCAATGAATATGAATTGAAAACACATTTCTAGATATATTTCAAGTTCCTATTGATGCAACTACATTATATCATCACTTTTCCAAACTAAAGAGAGGCGAGGGAAATTTCATTACAACATTTAATGATTTTTTTCAAAAGGTGTGTTCTAGATTAACAAATCCATACAATGTAATGAAGCTACTACTTTGCTAGTTTATTATTTTGCTTTATATTCTCTAATGACAATATTTGTTAAAAGGAAAGTATTTGTGGTAGCTACTCTGTTAGGTGCCTATGGAAAGGTAATAAAAGTAAACAAATAAATGGGACAAGTAGGCTATGGTCCTTTTCTTAATGCTAAGAATCCTGACTTGAGGTCAATTAAATGTAATAGATAAATGGAGCATTAAAAAATTATACTCTATTATTAAACATAGTGTTTGTTAAGGTGCGTGTCCTTGGTCTCCTTATGTTGTGTAGCACAACACTCAGGTTTGTGACATGGATTAATCATCTCCCATGGATTCACTAACTTTGGTGGTTGTCTCAGGCATTAAAAGGTTGATCTTTTGATGCAATGACAATTATTTGTGCAATAACTGGTATCAAATCCTGGGTCACAGGTTTGAACCCCTCACTTGCACTAGGAGGGATTGTTGCAAGGTGTGTGCCCTTGGTCTCCTTGTGTTGTGTAGCACAACACTCAGGTTCGTGAAATGGTTCAATCACCTCCCATGGATTCATTAACTCTAGCGGTTGTATCAGGCATTCACAGGTTGATATTTTTGTGCAACACTATCGTCACTTCCTAAAAATGGACTCTTTTAGCAAAATGGGTTCCAACATCAAGGAAATAACCAATCCTTAGTGTTGCATCCAAGACCTTCCATTATAGAGACTCACCCTAATGGAAAACTTTTCTTTGCTTCACCATAATATAATTTGATAACAAAGGTATGGGAAGAAACAAAATATATCAAATAAATGGCTACTCAATTGAAAATGTTGACTTCTAAGGTTACACAAATCATAAATTTAAACTTATATTCTTAAAATAATTAGAACCAAAGGAGTAGGTAATAAAATGTTCCTAGACTTGCTCAAACATGGAATACAAATCCAAATAATGAAGGAATTCCTTCTTAAATAGAAAATAAAAATCAAGATGAGAATAAACCTTCAAGAGTCAACTTTGTAGACGTTGCTCTTAAGAACGGGTGCATGATTCACAATGCTAGTGCTCATGACAAATTGGATTATCAACAATTCAAGGTTGCAATGAATATTTTCCATAATAAAAATAAGAATGCTAAGAATTCCAACTAGAGTTATTATAGTGGTAAATAAATAGTACCTATGGCATACGACTTTGTTATGGTATTGGACAAGTATATATTTCCTTTTGAGATAGATAATGAATGTTTTTAAGAAGTTGATAAGATATGTACTTATCAAAAATATAAAAAAGTTTAAAATTATAATTTGAGTAACAAAATAATAGGCCTAAAGGACCACTGACATCTTCTCTACCACCAAATGATTGTTAGAGAATGTTGTAGTGTTTTCATTGATGTCAACAGGGAGATTGTTGCACTATGTTGTCTTTAGTGTTGTCATTGATGTCAACCTATGTCAACCTCTAGTATGATGTTGAGCAGGTGTTGTAGATGAGGAGATTTTTGGTGTTACATATTGTTGGAGATTTTTGCAATCTCATGTCATCATGTTGAGAAGGATTTGTGGTGTTTCTGGTGTTGTTGATGTAGCTGGTTCACTTGGTTTCCAAGTGATTTTGAGAAAATTTGAATAAGAGAGTGTACACAGTGAGAGAGTTGTGTTTTTTGTTGTGTTTCATATTTCTTCATGGTTGAAGATGCCATTGTGTGATTTGGATGAGATAATGAGAGGTGTTTAGAGGTGTTATATCCAAAGTTGTGTTTGACAGTGTGTTGGATTGTGAAGAAGGTTGTCTGGGAGAAATGGAATTTCTTTGCATTTCTCCACATTGAGGTTTTGTGTCTTGTAGATTTGGGAATGTGCTAGTATTTTCTATACCTACCTTCCCTTGAAGTTTTATGTGTTCAATTTTTCTGCAAGGTTGGTTAGTGAGTTGCATGTTTGTGGAAATGTTGTTGGTTACACAAAATGAAAGTATTCTCAGTTTTAGGTGGTTGAGGCAATGTTGTTGAATATTATGATGGTGTTGGAATATTCTAAGATGTTGTGTGGATGTTGTGGAGTGTTACTTCATGGTCCACATGATGTTTCCAAACCTAGTGAAGAGTGAATTGATCATTTGGTAGCATTAATATAGGTTTGGTTGACCTAGCATGTTAGTGTTACTTGTGTGTAACATACTAACCCTTCAATGAAGTAGTTTTCACCTTTCGAGTAAACAAACTAAGTAACAATCCATTGCAATAAAAAAATTATTTTTTTTATTAAGAATTTACAAACAAGATGCATAACATAATACAACATAGATTCCATTTCATTTCAATAATTTCATAAGTTACAACAATACGAGATTGAAAAAATATACATACATAGCTTAATGAGCTTTAGAACAAATAGTTGTAAGACGGTTCAGGGTCCTTCCTTTCAAATCTTGGTTCTTTTGTCGCCTGATGTGGAGGAGAAGCATCACTCAAGAATTTTTTTGCCAACATCAGACTCTTAATGCAGTCCCCCACACATCTATCATTCGATAAATGTCCCTTCCCTTCAACAAAGATATTGTAGAGTAATCAATAACAACAATAAATTGAGCATAGTGTTGTGTCTTACATAACTAGAACTTGTAATCCCACAATATTGAACTAGCATGTAATACTAGATCACAGTGAACTAACAATGGATCCAAAGGTCGTCACACTACTTGGGAAAAATTATTCTCAAAGGTAATCCAGAGGAAGTTCATCTATCACATACACTACTCAAGGCCGATTTGACTTAAGGCCATCTTAAACTACACATAGGAATTTCGTTCAATGGATAATCTATCATCCCAGAGATAACCTATCACCATTTTAACTTACTTGGAATAAACCTAGTTAATAAGTAAGTACACAAGCTCCCTCCTATACTGGATTAGAAATCCTAGGAGTAAACACAATCTATTCTAGTTAAATCAATAACTTAGCTAAGTGTATCACATGTGCCACTCATGTTCAATCATATCTAGTATATAATACTTATGATAAACACCAATCTCCTATTATGGAGTACATATAAGCACATCATAAAATAGCATAAAAGCTTCTAATCCATCTTTAAAGACATTTCAAATTCTCTAAATACAAGTACTTGGAAAGGAAAATTCAAACATACATGGAGAACAATCATTCATAATTTAAAATAACAAAGAAGAATATCCTCAGGCCTGTTATCGCTTGGCCAATTAATTGAAAGCAATGCAGCTTCTTCAAACATCAACAAGCTTGATAATAACTTCCCAAGAAAACATCACAATGAAACTCTATCTCTCAAGTTGATAGTTTACTTCTCTCAACAACAACTCTCTCACAAATAAATAGAATTATCTCTTTCTCTCTCACACAAATAAAAAAAAAGTATAAGCTGAAAAAATGTAGAGTAGAAACTTGCAAGAAAAATGCATCCTCTCAATGATTAAGCACCCCCTATTTATATAGCAGCTTGGTAACTTCTTAGCCTATAGTTTAGGCATGAAAATGGAAAAAAAACACCATGCAAAACAACACATAAATCATAGCAAAAAGGTGGCAACTAAAAAGGTTCATACTCAGTAAAACATCTACAGATTGACTTGCAAAATTGACATCAATCAAAGAGTTATTCAAATCTACACATGCATAATTTCAAATTATGTCCAGCAATAGACATCTATAGAAAATGGGTTTCCAGAGGTGGAGCCAAGGCTTCCACACTCCTCTCATGTTGGCATGGTTTCCTTGCAGTAAGAAATAGTCAATTACCAATTTACAACACCAAGCATTCATCAACTTGGTCTGGAGGTGAGTTGACTTAGATATTTACTCTCTTTTGACAAAGTCGTCGACTATTTCTCATGTTTCAACAAATGTTGTTTCAAATATGATAACATGGCAGTTTAAGTTTACCAAGTCAAATATAATCTTCACCATAGGTGTCGACTAAGTCTTTGTCATGAATCAACATAAGGCAGCAAGCTTTAAATGAAATATGTGTTCCATAAAGTGTGAAAATATGAGTAAAACTCAACTTCTATATACACAGTCATAAGCAATTGAATTTCAGCCTCTAATAATCAGTCTTTATCATGATAAATGATAGTCGATATCAAGAAATATCAAATATGTTAAATATATATTAATATATATAATATAGCATATACTTATATATAATAATAATAATGTTATTGTATATATGTTAATCTATGTTACATATATATATGTAAACCACCAATGTAAATTATGCATTTGATATATATAAATAAGTCTGAGGGAAGATAGTATTTACATATAATGAAGCATGTGCTTATAGAATGCATGCATATGTATATATATATATATATATATATATATATATATATATATATATATATATATATATATATATATATATATATATATATATATATACTATATATATATATATATATATATATAATATTAATAATATTAATAGCTAATATGTATATGTATATGTATGTGTAATGTATATGTATAAGTATGCCTCTATGTGCATATATGTGTAATGTATCTCCATGGCTGATACATTTGTATGGTGTGTCATTCATAACATATGGTGTGTCAATACATATATGTATGTGGGTGTATTATTATGTATATACTATACATATATATGTTCACATTCGATTCACATATAGAAATTCACAATTACCATTGTATTGATAAACAATTATGTTTGGTACATCTATACATATACATATACATATACATATGCATGTCACTAGATCCCATTCACATGTATGTGCATACATTTACGCATACTCCATGTATACCCTTCTTATCAATACAATCGTAATAATACAAGAAAGAACTCTAAAGCTGAAATAGATAAACATCACCCAATAATGCACTCAATAGTAAACAAGACTCTACTAATGCAAACACATCAACTAAGGATGACTTACCAACTTCCCACAAACTTACTCAGCTCAATCATTCTATTGTGGTGTGTGTATGCTCAGATAGTTTACTTTTACCAGTTACCCGACCAATATCTTCTCCTGAGTGATACTTCCCCTCTACATGGAGGAATGGAACATTTACCTGCGTCCACTAACACATGCACACAATAGTCAATTTTTCACAACATATCATTATACATAAGAAACATCTCCAAAAGTTAGAGGACAATAATTCAATAAGGGTCATCCAATTCACGTAATAGCAGTGGGTTTTCCATGAATAACATCAAATTGGTCACGTTATATGCATATAAGCAGCATTGATAATACAGTACAAAGGACAATTATTCATCTCTAGAGATTCACATTACATTCATGTTACCCTAGTAATAGTAAATAGTAATTACACAATTGGGGTGTAACATACTCCCCCCTTGTGGATCATCGTCCCCGATGACTTTAGGTAGCATTATAAAATAGAACAAAAAATAACACATTGTTTTAAGCATTCTCAAAGCTTTAAGAATATGAGGAAACTTTTGCTCAATTTCAGCATAGTCCTCCCAAATTAGGTGAGTCTTCTATATCTTGCGGTCCCACTAGACTTTGCATTACAGAACTTCCTTGTTACAAAAATGAAGCTTACATATTCGAGGAGACATTGGCGAGGATTGAGGGATTACTACTCACGGTCTCGTGTATATAAAGCAGAGTCAAAATCAATAACATGATTATCACTGTGTACATACCTCTTTAGGTAGGACACATGGAAGACATTATGCATTCTGGAAAGAGTTGGTGGAAATTCTATTCGATAGGCTACCAAATTCACTTCCTCTAGAATCTCAAAGGTCCAACATAGCATGGAGCTAACTTGAGAGACTTTCCAAATTTAATGCAGGTTTTTTGTGAGGGTTTTCTTTGTCAACAACACTTTGTCACCTAAAATTAAAATTATGGGGCACTCTCTTAACTGTAGCTTTTTTCTACATTAACTGACCTTTGTAATAATCTTACTTGCTTTCGTCCATTTCAGCCAACATCTTTGGCCCAAATTCCTCTGATCCTCAAGTCTATCTAACTAGAACACTTTCAACCATACAAAGCTTTGAAGAGTCATATTTATTCCTGGAGACTGATAAAATTATTATAAGAAAATTCTGTAGGGGAAAATGGTCTTCCCTTGCTATTAGTCATGCAATACATCCTAAGTAGGTCTTCCAATACTTGATTCACCCTTTTAGTTTTTCCATCCGTCTTCAGATGATAGGCTGAGCTAATATTCAATTCAGTCCCAAGTGCAAAAAACAAGGTTTACCAAAACCTAGAAGTGACTTGTGCATCCCTATCTAAGATAATCTTTTCAGGAATCCCATGCAACCTAAACACTTCTTGCAAAAAATTTCTTGCTATGAGAAGTGATCCATTAGTTATATTCCTAGGTATTAAATGTGCTACTTTGGTAAGTTTATCTGCAACCAGAAGAATGGCATTGTGCTTATTCCTTGACATAGGCAATCCTTGCACAAAGTCCATACTTATGACTTGCCACTTCCTCTGTGGTATATCGTGTGAGTATAACAAACCTACAAGATGATGATGTTTTTCTTTCACTCTTTGACACTGAAGACACCTAGCCACAAAAATGGTGGCATCTCCTTTCATCCCTTTCTAGAAGTATAATGGATTTACATCAGCCATCATTTTTGTCACTCCTGGATGTCTAGAGTATGGTGCTTCGTGTTCTTTCTTCCATACTAGATCTCTTAACTCTTCTATGTCAGGTACATACATTCTATCCTTATATCTAAGTAATTTGTTAGGTTCAAAATGAAAACCTTCATACCTAGAATCATGTGGATTATTAGTGAGTGCTCGCTTGACTTGCCAGTAGTACTCATCCTCTTTGCACTTTTGTAGCACTTGTCCCTTAAAGTTGGTTTGAATTGTTACTATAGAAGCAATATGACGTCTTCGACTTAAGGTGTCGACAACCCAATTTTCTTTCCCTTTAATATAACTGATATTAAAATCATTGTCAACTATTAACTCTAATCATCTTCTCTATCTAGCATTAGATTAGGTTGAGTAAAAAGGTACTTTAACCCATTATGGTCAACTTTCATCTCAAAGGGTTTTCCTAAAAAATAGTGCCTCCACATTTGCAATGCGTGAACCACATTTGCTAATTCTAAATCATGCAGTGCATAATTCATCTCATAAGGCTTCAACTTTCTAGATTCGTAAGAAATTACTTGCCCATGTTGCATTAACACACCTCCTAACCCTTCTCTGCATGCATCTATGATAATTGTGAAGTTATCCTTGGGATCTGGTACTTTTAAGATCAGTGTGGTGGTTCATTTCTCTAAGTAGGTCAAAATCTTCTTGATACTTCTCAGTCCATTCAAATTTATTTCCTTTCTTTTGTAAATAAGTAATCGGGGAAGTGATCTTAGAGAAGTTTGCAACAACTTCCTATAGTACCCTACTAGACCCATGAAACTTCTTACCTCTGACACATTCTTAGGTACAAACTGTTGGAAGTGGATTCACTCTAAGAGGGGGCATGAATCAGAGTGATACAAATTTTAACACTTAAAACACAAGTTAAACTTTTGACCTTTAACTCAATGAAACTTTGTTTATGCGAGTGCAACTTGAGACTTGGCTTAGCATTTAACACATATTAAAAGTATCATATGATACGTTCAATTAAGCTTTATGAAGAATCTTGATGTGATTTTCAAAACAGAACTTAAAGACTCAACAAAATATAACATTTTTGTACTTTTGACATACTTTTAAACGTTCACACATGGAGTATAAAATGCAGCCTTATGAAATACTTTTAATGATCATATTTGCACAATTTACTTTGTATTATAGACTTGAACAAATTGACATAAATCTTTTGAACAAACTCAATGTATCAGAGCATTGACCAACTGAATGAGCACATTAACATGAAACTGAATGAGAGACAAAACACATCACATAACATAACGATTTCCTGAGTGGAAATACCCTCTTGGGGTATAAAAAATCACTCGCAAACTAATCCTTTTATTCATTCAAAAGAGCACCAACTCTATTACAATGTGGAGCACCAACTCCAATCACTTTTCTGAAGCACCAACTTCATATTTGAATAAAAAAACTCAAGACATTGTAGCCTATTAGGACCTTATAACTACAATGAATATCTGTAGTCACAAAATCACAATAGGATACAAAATGATATTCAATAATTCCCAACACAAAAATAATCTATGTAATACTATCAGAGATGAAAAACAATATAAACCCCTCTTCTCTTCTTTACAGAATGATATCACAATGCTAATCAATATACTATTCAATCTATATCTTCTCATCATCATGTCATGTGTTTCTACCAAGAATTTATACAATCAATTACAAATAGTTATTCATTTCAAAAACCGTATCCAATAACTAGGGTTTTTATGAATAATGATGTTTTTAATCATGATACCCATCAAGGGTTTTTAAGTATAACCACAGAAGAATAACGATATGTCAATGAATATCACTGGAGTAGTGAACCCCTTGAGTGTAATCCCAGGTTAATCACAACTGTAATCAATCTTTAACAAATCTCAATAAAGTCTTAACCACAAAATCAGTAATATTTTTCATTTGGAAAAAGATCTTACAAATTGGAAAGCGATTAGTTGTCATGGTGGTCCAAAAATAAAACTAACTGTCTGTGTAAAACCTTCACAATGATCTCACTAAAGCTCTACCTTCTTTCAGCTCAAAAACCAGCTATAAACTAAGATCTCAAATCTTCCATGGCGGTGCTACTAGGGTTCATTGTGTTTACATAATGAAAAAAATATTTTGTTTACCCTATTTCTTCCTTCATCGTCAAGTCCTTAGTCAAAAAACATAATCATTTGGAATCCATAACAAAATAATAATCATTTTGAGTTCCATCAATGTCGACAACATAATGAAACCAACGAATGCCACATCTCTGCCTACTCACAATCCATGTGAGTAATAAAAATATTTATCAATTCCAAGTAAAAAAAAACATGTGACTTTATTCAAAGTCATTTCCAACATATTATATTTCAATGTGAAATACCCGATGCCAAAAAGTCATGCTAAAATAAGCCAACAATTCAAGTCTTCAAATAACATGAATTTTAACTATTGTGCAATGTATAAGCCCGATAACAATAAAATATGATTGACCTTCAATAATTTATGCCAACTTTCCAATCACTTTATAAGTGATATAAAAAAAACATAGTGAATGATGTCGGCCTTAAGTGCTAAAATAACACACTTTAAGAAAAAACAATAATATGAGCAATAGAAACCCAATAGCACTATGAACGTGCTATAAAATGTGCTAAGCGAAACCAAGCTCAAAACCATAAGTGATCAGCGTGCTAAGTGTTAGCACCAATATAGAATTGATCACTATATCAAATGTGCTTAATAATGTTGAGTAAAAGCATTATGAATTAAGCATAAGCACTATGTATATACCAATATGATGTATCACTGAAGTGAAATAACTCATATGAAGTGATCATAACAATGAAACCTGATAGTGCTATCATATGACTATGACTATATTTTCCAATAAAGCAAGCAAGTTGAAGACCATGTGAAGGAATATATGCAACTATAGTGTCACAATATAAACAAAAATAAGATATACCTTCACATTTGAAATGAAGAACCTACACTCTAAACTGAACATCACAAACACCTGAAAACATAACCCTGTCATCAAGAAGTCTTATAATCTACACATGAATCCAACATATCAGTACCATCAAAGCTGAATATAAACCATCATCACAATGTTGTTACTGAACATGATACTGAATGCCAAAACTGAATATGAACAAGAGTGCCAATATCACGAACAAGAATGCCAATGTCAACCAAATGAAAACATATACAAACTGATCCACCAAACTGATCCACAAGATAATCATTGAATATGCCAAGGCTATAATTAATCAGTTTTAACATCAAGGAAAAATATTATAAAAGAGAAGTCAACAAACTCCCCCTTTGTCCTTGATGGCAAAAACTAAGCCACCTGAAATCAATGCCAAAAATATGCCAGCCAACCAATGAATGCCAAAAAAATGCCAATCCACAATATTTTCTCCCCCTTTTTGTCTCAAGGACAAAGGGTAAACAATGAAATATCACAAACTAGTAATGAAACTAGCTGCAAATAGAGCAATGAAGCAGTAAATAATCCATGAAAGCAATAAGAAGCTGCTAAGAGAGCTAAAAATCTCCCCCTGAGGCAATAATAGAACATTAAGAGAGCAGGGATTGAGAGATAACTCCCAATCGAGACCGAAGTCTTTCAAAAACCTCTTTATCCAAAGGCTTAGTGAAGATATCTGCCACCTGTGCTTGTGTAGGTACATATTGCACAGTAACTTCATTAGCCAAAACCTTTTCTCTCATAAAATGAAATTTAATTGCAATATTTTTAGTTCATGAGTGCATAACAAGATTCTTTGATAAATTAATTACACTGGAGTTGTCAGAAAAAATGGAAACAGGTTTAGCACCATCAATACCCATGTCTGAAAGTGTTTGAGCCATCCAAAGAAGTTGAGTGCAACAAGATGTGGCTGTAATATATTTAGCTTCTGCTATTGATAATGAAACTGAATCTTTCTTTTTGTTGTGCCAAGCAACAAGAAAATCACCAAGATAAAAAGTTGTATCACTTGTTCTTTTTCTATCATCAAGACAACCAACCCAATCAACATCAGTAAGAGCCATTAAATTAAAATCATTACCCCTAGGATACCAAAGACCAAAGTCAAGAGTACCCTGGATATACTTAAATATTCTTTTGACAGTAGTAAGATGAGACTTTTTTGGTGCATATTGGAATCTAGAAACCATACAAACAACTTGCATTAAATATGGTCTGGAGGCAATTAAGTATGACAAGCTGCCAATCATTGATCTATACTCAAATTGATCAACATCAGGAGAATCATCGGTTTTAGATAACTTACAACCAGTCACCATTGGTGTACTTACTGGATGACAGTCATCCATTTGAAACCTTTTCAACATTTCTTTTGCATATTTTGTTTGTGATAAAAATATTCCATGTTCAAGCTGTGAAACTTGGAGGCCAAGAAAGAATGTTAGTTCACCTAACATTGACATTTCAAATTATGATTCCATAATCATTGAAAACTTCTTTGATAAGGCATCATTGTTGTAGCCAAATATTATATCATCTACATATACCTCAACAATGAGTATATCATTACCTTCTTGTTTAACATAAAGATTTTTGTCCACACCACCTCTTTTGAAACCATTTGTTGTTAAGTGTCCATCCAATCTATAATACCAAGCTCTAGGAGCTTGTTTGAGACCATACAAGGCCTTTTTCAATCTGTATACATGATTAGATTTATCTTGTACAAAAAATCCTTCTGGTTGTTCCATAAAAACTTCCTCATCAAGATAACCATTCAAGAATGTAGTTTTAACATCCATTTGGTACACCTTAAAAATTTTAAAGCAAGAGTATGCTAAGAAAATTCTAATAGATTCAATACGAGCAACAGGTGCATAAGTTTCGCCAAATTCTATACCTTCCTGTTGTGCATACCCTTTGCACACAAAACGTGCTTTGTTTCTCACTACTTTGCCATTTTCATCCAACTTGTTTCTTAAAATCCATTTTCC
>VDFB02290587.1:36781-85861 GCA_007258455.2 Sequoia sempervirens | reverse complement strand
ATATATAATATATATATATATATATATATATATATATATATATATATATTAATACATAATATATAATATATATTGTATATTAATATATAATAATTTAACATAGTATATTAATATATAATAAAAATATATATTATGACATTGTAATTTATAAGACTAGAGGTAACAGATATCCATTTCCTTTTTGAGGATTGTGAAGGTATACTTGCGGGCATGTCAAGTGGAAGACATAATAGATATACGTTTCAAAACGTATATCTATTTCAAAATTGATATCTATTTCAAAATGAATATCCATTTTGTAAGTTATATAAAAAACAAAAAAGGGACCGTTTTGAGTATTTCAATGGTCCCTACATTCTTTCTATCATGAAATTCTTGTGCTTTCTTTCTGCATCAGAAAAAATTCAGCTTTTCAAAGATTCTCTAACAATTTTTTTAGAATTCCAATCATTTGTGTGTGTTTGTGCAATGGGGACCAACAACAAACATAAGAGAAAAGGTAAAAGGAAACTTACAACAGATCAAATTGCAGCATATAGAGCAAAAGATAGAGAAAGTCATAGAAAAAAAAGACAAGGTATGCAAAATATTCAAATTGAAGCTTCTTTCGAACCATTAATTTTTTTTTTTTTGGCAAAGAGCATGTAGCTCGTAATTATATTAAAAGTAATATAGAATATACATAGATAGATTAACAACTAGTTCTCTTTGGCTCTTCATAGCTTGGATTTTACAAGATTTACTTGAGATATTACAAAGAGACTACCCAGGATAAGATGCCATAATGCACTAAAAACACTGAGCGAACAAAATTCCAACTTACAATTCAAGCCCTAACTATGGACAATTGATACATTCACAACCTAAAATTTTTACATCCCTTAACAACAAAAAACACAGATATTATACTTGTACCAACAAGATGAAAAATAAAGACCATATTACGATCAATTTTTTTCATGAAATAGAGGAAGCAAAAACTTGAGAACTCCTACTTTCTCACTATCCAAGCAGTCCTTAGACTGAATTTTCACCTTGCTCTTTCTACAAGGTCACGTTCATGTCTAAGAATAGAGCCCTCACAACCAACCTTTGATGGAACACGTGTGTCTTCAGATGAATCGGAGAATGATATTTCTTCTTGAATTTACGCTCCAATTCTTCCCCAAAAACAAAATGAAACCACACTAGAGACCTGTACAAATAGCTTGAAGATTCTTTCATGATTGATTTTTTGAAGTGCTCAAACAAATCAGTTCAAATTTTTTTTTACAAAGATCAAATCGAAGCATTTAGAGCGAAAGATAGAGAAAGTCCAAACAAATGTTTGGAAACCTACAACAGATCAAATTGGAAAAGAAGACAAGGTATGCAAAATATTCAAATTGAAGCTTCTTCTGAACCATTAAATGTTAATTCAAGTGAAGATGAAATATAAATTGAAAATATTGAACATCATATTGAAATTGAAAATGAAAATGTGAACAACATTGAGAATGAAAATGTTGTTGAAAATGTTGAAAATGAAAGTGTGGTTGAAAATGAAATTGTTATTGACAATGAAAATATTGTTGAAAATGAAATTGTTATTGAACATGTTCAAATATTGAAAATAGTGAGAATGAAAATGTTAATAACATTGTACTTGAAAATGAAAATGTTGATAACATTGAAAATGTTGAAAATGAACCTTATGTAACACCTAATTACAAAAGAACCCCTAAATGGTTGGTTGAAATAAATGAGAACATAATTAATAATCTTGAAGGAAAAAGGTCACAATGAACGGTTCGTTTGTGGGCTAGGAAAATGTTCAATGAATTATTTTCCGATAAGACATTAATTGAACAATGTCAAATTTTTGTTCAATTACTTAAGATTTACAAAATGAGACCATTATTAAAAAAATTGAAGATTCATCTCACAAAAAAATCGGGAAAAAATAGTTTTATTGTAAAAAATATTTTTAATGCTCTAACCTCTATTGGAAAGACTAGTAAGAAAAAAGATAAAAGGGATGCTCAAAGAGTGATAACAACCTCACTAGTAAGCCATCATTTAATAAATTATTGTTTAATGAGACAAACTTGTATTTATTTTAACTTAAATCGTAAAAAATTGAATATAACACTCTCAAGAAGAGGAAGACTCGATAGTGCTCTTCAAAATGATACGTGGGCTTTTGGCTTCCACGTGTTGATAAAAAGTTAACCAATAATGTAAAGATGCAAATTGAACAATATTGGAATTATCACTCTAGAGTATTATCAAACGTAAAAGATGTTTTAAAGTTACGAATTGGTAATTGAGATAATACACCACATCCTAAACATTTTTTGGAATGTAGCCAAACAATTTTTTCAAGAACATCCAAATTTGTAAATCTCACAAAGGGATTTTGAGTCTTGCAATCCATTTTATTGTGTTCCTATTAATGGTCGCAATACATGTTGTTGTAAATACAATGTTGAGTTTTCAATGTATCATGAATTGTTATGCCATATTCATTCTACTATGCATACTGACGACATGTTGTAGGAGTGTCATGTAGTGCAACTTCCCAAGTCATCCAGGGAGTTGTTAGATTCATTTTTATGCATTAGAGGTGATGGTTGCTTATTTTATACAAATTATTGCTTGAATGAAACGTGTTTGCAATGTGGTGGTTTATTGAAGTTTGTAACATGCTTTCATGAGGGCAACGATCATGATTTTGGTAACAAAATTGTAAAGGAATTGCAATGGGTCAACATCTAATTTTGTTAGATAACTACATAGAGAAATTCAAAAATGCTCACATGTTTTATTGATTGAGCAAGATGCATATAGAGAGGGGTGTACCACATATTTGGAGATTTTTTGAAGCTGGGCATGGAAAAGACAAGCATGATGGCACAGGTGCATGTGTAAAGAGAGCTTTGGTTAAGGAACAAATGAAGATCTAAGGTGGTGCAACATTCAGTGATGCATGTTCTATTGTGGATTGGTGTACTTATGCACTATCATGAGGAGGGACACTTGATTCACAAGTGTGTAGGTTATTTGGTAGGTTGAGGAGGGCACAGTGGGAGACAAAATGGATGCCAAACAATTAGAGATTCTTCAAAGATGCATTCATTTCAAAGCTTAGATGTGAGTACATGGACCATATGGACACGAGAGATGGCTTGTTTTTGTCAGAATTATATTCAGTTTGATTGGTATCACTACAAGTCAAGTGAGTGGGTAGATACATAGATTCCATAGTACCTAACCCCTTTATTTGTAGCACAATCCTCATTAGAAGGTGTAATGGAAAGTTCACTTGACTATGATCATCTTTCAAATCTTGTACAAACATGACATGTCTATACAATTGTAGCACGATAGGGGAATGAAGAGGGATCATCCTATTGGTTGGTACAATGTGTATAGGGAAAGAAAATGCTAACACAACTAATGGCAGATGATGATGGGTTCATGTATCCTACAAGTTTAGTTGTTGTTTCTTGAACTTGGTTGCATTACCATTTCATCGTCATTTAGGTTGTTTACAATAATATAGATTTGTTATTCTAAGCATATTTTCTAGTTTGCATTACCATTTCATCATCATTTAGGTTGTTTAGATGAAATATATATTTGTTATTCTAAGTGTGATCAGGAGTAAAAGCAGTCCCAAAAATGAGCAGCAACACAAAACATGTGAGAAATGACTAAAACACCTAACACCTCAAGATTAGCCTAAAAGTTAAACTCAACAAAATAGATAAAATGATAATACCTTGCTAAGTTCTTCCTTTGGTTGGCCCTTGGATCGTTGACATGATGTATGTTCCTCTTGATGGCAAAAGATATATGAATGCGACGCAATGTAAATGGAAAATGGATGGAAATGCTATGATGGATGCAAGGAATGTAAATTTTTGGATAAATATAGCTCAAATGGAAATTTTGAAAGAGTTTGGTTAGCACAATGATCTCCCCCCCAAATGAGAGAAAAGAGGGGGTATTTGTAGAGAAATTTGAATTCTCTAGAGAATTCAACGGTTGAGATTAAATCAACAAGGCCAAGATGAAGGGCTATGGTGAGTTGAGGACCCACAAGCCCTCACATATTGACATGTGGAATGTGATATGGCTTAGAAATGGTGATGTGTAAATGAGGTGGAAGGAGGGTAAATGATGTGGAAGAAGGCCAAGTACTTGGAAAGTACATTGGGAGATGAGAAGATTCCTTGGAGGAATCAAAAATGAATTTAAAATTCACATGATTGGGGAATCTTGTGGATAAGACAAGGTTCCAAAGGGAGAGGTAGAAAGTACCTTGGATAAGACAAGGTTCCTAAAAAAGTAAGAACTTGTCACATGTGACTTGATGTGACAAGTCAAAGATTCTAGAAGATGCATGGGAAAAATGGGAAGAGTTCACATGTGACTTGATGTGACAAGTCAAAGATCACATGGGGAAGAGAAAAAAGAATTTAATATTCCTTGGGAGGTTGGTTAGGCTAGCTAATGAAGGATTAGAAGAGGGTTAGGTGGCTAAGAGAGATTAGAGGTAAACTTGCAAAATTTGGAGGATGTGACGCATCCTAATCAAGGATTAGGCACGTGAACATATCTAATGATGAAATTAGGAGGTTGATTAAGATTAAGGAAGGGATGTGACATGTGAGGAATTAAATAAATGTCATATTTATTTGATTCATTTGATGATAGGGGTAAGGTATTTAATTATTAACTGAATACCTTAGGGGTTTATATGAACTTTAGAGGTATTAATTAAATAATAGTGATATTAATTAATTATTGAGGATAAAGGGATATTTAGATGAAAAATGAGTAAATTTGGATAAATTAAGTGTCCAAATTTGGATGTCTACATTTTTCCCCTCTTTGAGATGGTGTTACAAAGTAGTATCATTTCAAAGAATATTAAAACATAGAACCCAGAAGAAAACATGTGGGTTCAAGAGAACATGGGTGTGCTCTCAAAATGGATGAGATGATGAAAGAGGACATGAGGATGATGATGCAAAGTGATAGGGGACAATATGCTTACAATAACTAATCGATATTATTCTAAGAAGATTGAAGAGATGATGATAAGAGATTAGATGGATATGGGAGGGAGAGTGAGGAAGGATGAATGGATGGGAGGGGATTGTGATAGATGAGAGAATGGAGGATACATGCAAATTGATGGAATGAAGAATGAGATGCAATCCTAATGCAATTTTCCATCTTTGGAGCACTGATTTTTGCTATAGGAGAAGACACGATACACTAAGGTATAAAGTTCCAAGGAAGATTAGTGTCTAATGCATGAAACAAACACATCAAACAAGAAGGCTATCCCAACACCCCAAAGTCATGATGACCTTGGTCGAGCCAAGTATTGGGATAACCACAAGCACACAAGGATGCCCCAGCATAACACAACACCTCAGGGATCTTGGTGGGTGCTACGCGGGACAACCGCGAAGACAACAACAAAGAAAAGATAAAGATATGCCCCTATGTTGACTAGTCAAAGCACACCACGATATGATGGATCAAGGCGACCATGACAAGTGATGATAGGGAGCTCAAGTGATAAAAAAAAGCCAAAAGCATCAAAAGATCAAAATCAATTTCAAATGTCCTTTGCCATAGGATCAAGGGGATGGATGGGATTGATGACGTCTGTTAGGAAGGATGCATCTTGTTGAGACCGATGATGGATACTAAACTGAAAGATTGATATGATGCAGGATATTCAAAACCGATTGGATCTAATGATACAAGTGGATCTTGTTTGTTAAGAACCAACTAGATAAGGGCATAGCTTGATGACACACCACAAGAGACATGACACAAGATAGGAGATTAACACATCCTAGTGACTTAGGGGCTCGGGGGCCGATCAAAGATTAGCCTTGCCTACGTGAAAGCGCAGAGCCCTCATAGTTTGATAAAAGGCTGAAAACAGACCACAATGGAGACCTTGATGGATGATAAAGATAGGATGGACAAAAGGAGAAAAGTGGAAAAATGAAGATCGATGATAGACAATAAAAGAGCAGATGGATAGAGCCTCAGGGGAAGATCAAATGATCGACCTTGCTTATGTGAAAGTGCAGGGGCAACGTAGTTCGACAAAAGGCCAAAGACAAACGATGGATAAAGGATGATGAGATGACTAGGATAAGGGGATAAAAAGATGGGACTGATACGATGAGACAAGATAGACCTGTTGGATTGGATAGGATGATGGTGATGACACAAATCTCAAGGATGGGATAGTTATCCAAATCATCAAAATGAATTGGGAGGATGATAGGATGGATAGATGAATGATGAGAAAGGATAGAAGATTGAAAAGATATGCAAAAGAAGCAAAAGTGATGATGATAAGATATATGACATGGGATTGGGTGGGGAGTAGCCTATAGCTAGATTCCAATGACAAGGGATTATGAGATGGGATGAGGATAGAGATAAACAAATAGGAAGATAAGGATGGGGAGACGAAAGGGATGCTATGATGGATGGATAGGGGGATAAGGATAGGGAGGTTAAAAGGATTGTGTGGAGGGGTTTGGAAGATAAGGATGGGGAGGTGAAAAAGGATTAGTGGATTGAGGGATGAATGATATCTCCAAGGACTATATCACAAAGGAAGAAGATGCCCCCACTCTAGATATGTCATATATAATGAGGCATGAGGGATGGAAGATGGGAAAATGAAGGAGATAACTGGAGGAGGATAGGATGGGTGACTAAGGGATATGATAGAGCATGTATGAAGGGAATGTATACCAAGAAGGGTCCAAAGCATGCAAAGATAGGTGCCCTTGTTTTTGATCAAGATCACAAGAAGGATGGAGGGAGGGGAGATAAACGGGATATGATGGTAGGCTGTGTAAGATAGGTGGGATGGGGGAAAAGGATGTAGGGGATGCATATCAGGAAGTTGCCCCCAAGTGTGAAAAAGGACAGATGGGGATTTGCGCATGATGCCTATTTACCAAGTTTTCATCATGGTACTTATCCAAGACACTTGTTTTCCAAGTTTTCACCATTGGATGAATTATTTCTCTTTACTTTTTAAATTTTTAAATTTTTTTAAAATTTTTTTTGACTTTTTTTTAATTTTTGGATAGCAAGGGGATGAAAATGGATAAGGACAGGGATGTGGATAAGGGGATTTAGAAGATACACGATAAGGATATGGATGAAGGACTCAAACATCAAGTTCCATATGAGGTATTAAGAGCCCATGTTTGAAGTGACTGTTGGATGTTAGTACAACCTTATTAGAGAAATGGATTATGGAAGAGGATGAATTAGAGGGATTTAATAGGGGAGACATGTGGGATAATGGATGGGATGTTGGAAAGTGTATGGATGGAATGAGGGGGTGGATGTGTGATGGGGTGGTGAGTTCAGGACCAACATTGGCACATATGGTGATGGATGTGAAATGATAGGAGTATTAATGGATGGAGAATGTGGGGATAATGGAGGAGATGGAATAGTGAATTTTGGGACATAGGGACCCAAAACAGATTTAGGAGACAGAGGATGTGAATGATTAGCTTTTGGATTAGCAATTTTGGATATTGTTATGGATGCTTCATTTGAAGGCATGGCATCTTTTTTCTTTGGGATCCACATGGTTTGATTTTTTCTTTGGTGGGCCTTTGTGGCCTACAGATTTGATTTGGATTTTTATTTTTATTCTCTTCACCATGTCTTTTAGAGGGGACATGAGGAGCTTTAGATTCATGTGGATCTTTAGATTTAGGAACTTTTTCTTTGGCATCCAAAGTGATTTTGCTAGCAATGGGATGGGTGTGAGGAGATGGATGATGTGGAGCGATGGAGGTAGGATTATCAGGATTACATGTAAATGGAGGATGTGTAGGTATGTGCCTTTGTTGATCCTGATTAGGGGACATGCGAGAGGGATGTTTATGATGGATGACATGGATAGGTGATGAATGGATAAAAGGATGAATAGGACGAGATGGAGGAGGTGATTTTGGGATATAAGGACCCAAAATAGACGTAGTGGGTGGAGGAAGATAAGGACCCAAGATGGATGGCGTAGATGAAGGATGGGAGATGGTGGATGGAGGGATGTAGGGACCCAAAATGGATGGAGTAGATGAAGGAGGAATATGGACTATTGTTTTGAGCTGATACGATGGAGGAGGAGGGATGGAAGCATATGATCTTGTGGAGCGATGGGAAGAGCCTACATTTCTTTTGGAAGAGGCTCGTTGAAGACGTCTAGAGGTTATACCAACATCTTTAGATTTTGAGTATTGAGAAATATGTCCAAGACTTTGCATACAGATTTGTTCTTTGACCTGGATGGGCTCTAAAATACCTTGCTCATGAAGGCCTAAACCTTTTCCTTGATAGTTCATGTTTTTGAGCATTCGATCCATGATAGGATTTTTGTTATTTTGAAAACCTGATGCGAGTCCATCATTAGGTAGAGGATGATGAGTGGTATATACGCTATGTTTTTCTTCTTCAAGGAGACCACCATGGAAGAATGTGAGATTTCCAAGGGGATATACAAGTGGTGAGGGGATAGTAGGTTTAGGAGATGATGGAGGATCAAGAAATGGAGATGGAGGGATAGTAGAATCTTGATGGGTGGTATCAAGAGAGGGATTAGGTGATATGATAGGATCTGGATTTGTGGTAGCGGGTGATAGGAGCTCATGTGATGAAGTGGTGGAATCAAGGAGATCATGGGATGGAATGGATGGGGGACTGTGATCTTGAGGTAGACTAGATGGGATGGTAGGATCTTGATCTAGAGAAGGGGGTATGTTGTTATGTTTTGGATCAATCTCTTGGCATGGCTGTTCTTGTGTGGATGGCAAGATGATAGAGTGTTGGAGGGACTCTTTAAGTGGGGAAGATGGAGGGATGGAGGATTCAAAACATTCATGAGAATGGATTTTAATGACACTAGGAGTGGGAGAGGTGGATTGAATGTGGGTGTCTCCGATGGATTGGATGGATCTAGGATTAGGGGGAGTGGATTGGATTTGGTTATCGTCAATGGGTTTGATGGATTCAATGATGATTTCAATGGTGTCAATGATTTGAGTGGTGCTAGGGGTGGTATCATCAATGATAGGTGTTGGATGGAGAATGGTCTCGTCACTAATGACCATGGATGATGGGTTGGGATGACATGGTTCCATGACTGCAATGTGTGGAGTGGGGGATGTCTTCTTTGTTATAAGTCCTTGGAGAACTTCTGGAGTGAGAAACTTGAATACTCTAGGCTGAGATGGTGAGGTAGGAGTGGATGAAGGATTAGGGCTATGGATTGGTGGATTAGGGTTAGATGGAGGAATGGGATTAGATGGAGGATTAGGATTGGATGGAGGGTTAAGGTAAGGATATGGGAATGGTGAATTAGGATTGGATGACATGGATGGTGGATCAATGCTAGAGGATATGGGTAGTGTGTTGTAATAAAGGTATTGGGATGGTGGGTTAGGATGGGAAGATGCGGTTGTCAGATTAGTATAGGGAGATGCAGATGTTGGATTAAGATAAGTTGATGGGTGTGTTGGACTAGGATAGGAAGGTGTGAATGTAGGATTAGGGTGAGCAGATTGGTATGGAAGTTTAGGGTAGTGGGTATATGCAGATGAAGGATTGAGATAGGATGATGTAGATGGGGGATTAAGATAGGAATGTTGGGATGGTGGATTAGGATAAGAGGATGTGGGTGTTGGATAAGAGGATGATGTAGATGAAGGATATGATGGATATGATGGATATCCCTTGTCAAAGGTAGCATAAGGAGCATGATTGGGCATGGATGAAGACATAACAGGATAACTTAAAGGGGTGATTGGATTTTGGAAAGCGGGTGGAGAAAGCTTACTAGCAATGATAGTGTCAAGGGGATCTATGTCATATTTTTCTTGATCGACAAGACTTTCATTATCGTCATCGACGTAATTAGGGTTTCCCTTGACTACTATTGACAGAGGATACAAATTCATGATGATGAAAGGATAAAGAGGATGGATTAAAGCTCAAATCAAGATTTACATCAAGCTCATATCGGGATTAGATTAAAGCTCAGATTGGGACGATTGGATGATGCGATGAGATTGATTTTGACGATCAGATTTGATTATCAAAGGATGATTATGACACCAAATCTACTTTGAGATGGAAGTAGATTGATTGGGTCGAAGGTGATTGAATAAGGATACAATTGGATTGGATAAGATCGACTGATGATTGATAAGATCGACTGATGGATTGGATAGGATAGGTGACTTAGGATACTGATTGATCAGATTAAGGATAAATGGATTGCAACACTAGATCCACTTTGAGATTGAAAGTGGATTGATTGGGCTGACAATGATGATTAACTTAGGATGGATGACAATCCTAAGTAGATGTTGATGATGACGATCACATTAGACACTTTGTTCAGTTTGGATAATAACCCGAAATGAAGTTCAGGGGATTTGGATGGAGAAAACGATGATCTAATTGGAGGAACGAATGATAAAAATGGATGAATGAATACTCAAAATGAATATACAATTTATTAGAACAGATGAATGACTACCCGGAATGAGTAAACGACTGCTCACAATGAATGAATGATTCTCGGAATGAGAAGATGAAGGTTTGGAATAGATGAAAGATTACTTAGAATGAGTAAACAATTGATCAGGATTGTTGAACGAGAGTTTGAAATGATAGAAGGAGGTTTGAAATGGATGAAAATTTACTCAAAACGAGTAAAAAAATGATCGGAATGGTTGAACGAAAGTTTGAAATGATGAAAGGAGGTGTGAAATGGATGAACATTTACTCAGAATGAGTAAACGAATGATGGGAACAACAAAACGAGAGTTTGAAATGATAGAAGAAGGTTTGAAATGGATGAACATTTACTCATAATGGGTAAACGGATGATCGAAACAACATAACGAGAGTTCAAAATGATAGAAGAAGGTTTTAAATGGATGAATGTTTACTTAGAATGAGTAAAAAAATGATCAGAATGGCAGAACGAGAGTTCAAAATGATAGATGAACGTTTGAAATAGATGGCCATTTACTCAGAACGAGTAAAAAAATGATTGGAATGGCAGAACGAGAGTTCAAAATGATAGAAGGAGGTTCAAAATGGATGAGCGTTTACTTGGAATGAGTAAATGAATGATCAGAAAAGAGGGAACGAATGTTCAAAATAGATGGATGAAAGCTTAAAACGAGTAAACGATTGATTGGAAGGAATGAACGAATGCTCGGATTGGGAGACTGACTCTTGGAATGGATGAAAGGATAGTTGTAATGAGGTGACGAATGCTTGAGATGAGAAGAAGGGTGCCTGAAACAACCGAACGAAGGGAGAAATCCGTTGTTTGAGGGGCAGGTCCACCCATGTGCAGATTATGATTTAGGTTAAAGCTCAGATTGGGAGTAGATTAAAGATCAGACTAGGATTGGATTGAAGCTAAAAATAGGATGATTAGAGGATGTGATGGGATTTATTCTACACCAAGTTTCGGGGTTTAAAGAATGTAAGGTGCTGACAATCAAATTTTCATTTTAGGAAACTTCATAGGCATACTTTTGAGAGTCCAATTTTTTTGAAAAAGTACCCAAAACTAAGATAGGATGAATTGCCAACTAACGTCCTAAGTCTGAGATATGCATTTCGAGTTATTAACGAAAACAATTTTTCAAAAATTGAGAAAAACACTAAATTGCAATTTTGAAGGTCAAGATGAAAGTTTGAGGCCCCAAAAATCTGGAAAAACAAGGTCAAGGTTAGTTGGGGATCCACATTCCACCTCATAACGTAACCACCCATAAAATTTCAGCCCAAATAGACACCCGAGTCAAAAGTTATGGCCTCTAGAAGTTTTAGCATAAAAATCAAAACTCTCAAAATGAAGTCTAGGTGATTGGGATGGATGATTTGATGATGGATATGGACTCTAGTGATGTTCTAAGTAGCACTTATGTGGTTTGATCAATGAAAAGATGATTTATGGAAAATGTGTTGGTGATGGGAAAACGGGTGCTTGAAACGACTGAATAGAGGGTGAAATCAGCTATCTAGAGGGTAGGTTCACCTGTGAAGGTCAAGTTTTCCTGTATAGGGGGCAAGTATGCCTGTGCAGGAGGGTAGGTATGCTTGTGAAGGTCAAGTTCACCTATACAGGGGCGGGTTCACTTGTGAAGGTCAAGTTCACCTATACAGGGGCAGGTTTTCTTGTCAAGTATGCCTATGTAGGAGGGAAAGTATGCCTATGAAGGTCAAGTTTGCTTGTATAGGGGCAGGTTTTCCTGTGAAAGTCAAGTTCGCTTTTACAGAGGGGAAAGTACGCATGTGCAAGAGGGAAAGTATGCTTGTTAAGGTCAAGTTCACTTGTACAGGGGCAGGTTTTCCTGTACAGGGGGGCAAGTACGCCTGTGTAGGAGGGAAAGTATGCCTATGTAGGAGGGCAAGTACGCCTGTGCAAGAGGGAAAGTAAGCCTGCGAAGGTCAAGTTTGCCTATACAGGGGCGGGTTCACCTGTACAGGGGGGAAAGTACGCCTGTGTAGGAGGGAAAGTATGCCTGTGGACAAATCTGAACGTGTTTTTTTTTTGGACAAAAGACTAAGGAAAAGGACCCAAAACACAACAAACATCATTCATAGGATAAGGCTAACTCAACTGATTAGAAAATTACTGGTTTCACACAAAGAAGACGGTTCAGACATCACGATCCTAAGTCTAGTAAAAATGGTTATGGCCAATAGAGTCTTCTATTCTAGGATGAACATGGTTGCTAGGGAGTCCTCGATATACACCCGGTACGTGAGACCCAAATCGTGAACACCAACCCGTTACAAGCACGAGTTAGGAACCTTAGCAAGATACTAAAGGCTCATACAAACTCTTCACGTCATCTTGACGCTTTTCCCATTACGACGTGGTTGGATTGAGGTACAACTTTCACTCTCCCCCCTTTATATACACTACCACTACTCGTGGTTGGAATTGTCCCTTGGGGTGATGAAATCCCCAAGTAGGTCCTGCTAAGAAAAGTAAAAGGGGTGACTCAAAGGACTAGGTAAGTTATGATTTCTCATCACCCAGGATTTCCAAATGGTTCAAGGGGATTGGATACGCCAATAGCTTATCGGAAATATGGCACACAAAGTAAATTGACTTCCCCTAGCTAATCTATGTTCGTAAATTACTAAAAAAATGATAAACAAGAATTACTAAAAGTTTCAAAATATATGATCATGCAAGAAACTTGTTAGTGATTTCTTTTTTTGTTTTCCTCCAAACATTGATCAAATGCTTGCACAGGCACAAACAACACACATTAGGGGGTCAAAAATAGTCAAAACAGTCAAAATAGTGCCTAAATTTCACTTTTTACCTTATGGAAAAAGTTTTTTGGTCATATTCACTTGTCTGTTGGGTTAAGTATGCCTCTAGAGGTTAGGTACACCCCTGGACAAGTCAGGTACACCCTTAGATAGGTCAGGTACACCTCTGGATAGGTCAGGTATGTCCCTCTATAAAAACTGCAAACTTTTAACTTTGTGGAGGTCATGTTCACTTGTTTGATGGGTCAAGTTTGCCCCTGCAGGTCAAGTACACCCCTAGACATGTCAAGTTCACCCTTGGAGGTCAAGTTTTCCTATATAATAGGTCGGGTTCACCCCTACAGGTCAAGTATGTCTGTTTGATAGGTCGGGTTCGCCCCTCTACAACCTATACCTGCAAACAGTGAAAAAATAGAAAACATAAAAGAACAAAACCTGTCTGTGGGTCCCACCGGGCACGCCAAAAATGTGATCAGCAGTAAAAGCAGTCCCAGAAATGAGCAGCAACACAAAACATGCAAGAAACCACTAAAACACCTAACACCTCAAGATTAGCCTAAAAGTTAAACTCAACAAAATAGATAAAATGATAATACCTTGGTAAGCTGCTCCTTTGGTTGGCCCTTGGATTGTTGACATGATGTATGTTCCTCTTGATGGCAAAAGATATATGAATGAGATGCAATGTAAATGGAAAATGGATGGAAATGCTATGATGGATGCAAGGAATGTAAATTTTTGGCTATGTATGGTTCAAATGGAAATTTTGCAAGAGTTTGGTTAGCACAATGATTTCCCCCCCAAATGAGAGAAAAGAGAGGGTATTTGTAGAGGAAGTTGAATTCTCTAGAGAATTCAACAGTTGAGATTAAACTAACAAGGCCAAGATGAAGGGCTATGGTGAGTTGAGGACTCACAAGCCCTCACATATTGACATGTGGAATGTGAGATGGCTTAGAAACGGTGATGTGTAAATGAGGTGGAAGGAGGGTACATGATGTGGAAGAAGGACAAGTACTTGGAAAGTACATTGGGAGATGAGAATATTCCTTGGAGGAATAAAAAGTGAATTTAAAATTCACATGATTGGGGAATCTTGTGGATAATAAAAGGTTCCAAAGGGAGAGGTAGAAAGTACATTGGATAAAACAAGGTGCCTAAAAAGTTAAGCACTTGTCACATGTGACTTGATGTGACAAGTCAAATATCACATGGGGAAGAGAAAAAATAATTTAATATTCCTTGGAAGGATAAAAGGAATTAAAAATTCCTTGGGAGGTTGGTTAGGCTAGCTAATGAAGGATTAGAAGAGGGTTAAGTGGCTAAGAGAGATTAGAGGTCAACTTGCAAAATTTGGAGGATGTGACACATCCTAATCAAGGATTAGGCATGTGCACATCTCTAATGATGGAATTAGGAGGTTGATTAGGATTAAGGAAGAGATGCGACATGTGAGGAATGAAATAAATGTCATTTATTTAATTCATTTGATGACAGGGGTAAGGTATTTAATTATTAACTGAATACTTTAGGGGTTTAGATGAACTTTATAGGTATTAATTAAAAAATAGTGATATTACTTAATTATTGAGGAAAAAGGGATATTTAGATGAAAAAGGAGTAAATTTGGATAAATCCAAATTTGGATGTCTACACTAAGTATATTTAGATGTTGATAAAAAAACTTATAATCACACTGGTTTGGTTGTTGTTTTTAGAACTTGGTTGCAAATATATATGATTAGAAAGAATGGCATACCTACATTTGAAGACTATGAGAAATACAAAACTATTCTCATGTATTCACACCTTGTTATAACAATAAATGTTGTGTTATTGAGACATCATGCTAGACCAAACACAAAAAAACTATGGACAATTAGTAGTGTTGATCATGAAGCATTATTGGAAACTCTGAAGGTAAGAGATGGCCCTTCAGACACACTTGAGTAGCAGATCATTTGTTGTATGGGACATGTATGATATTGTTTATCTATTAAGGTTCATTATTTAGGTTGTTTAGAATAATATAAATTTTCTATTCTAAGCATATTTTCTAGTTTGCATTACCATTTCATCATCAATTAGGTTGTTTAGAATAATATAGATTTGTTATTCTAAGCATCTTTTCTAGTTTGCATTACCATTTCATCATCACTTAGGTTGTTTAGAATAATATAGATTTGTTATTCTAGGCATCTTTTCTATTTTATGTAGTTTAACTGCTACCTTGATGGTTTATATAGGTGCTTGTCACTCTAGAATGTCAACATGCTATTCTTTTGGAAGACTGTGTTGACTGTGAAGACAACACATGATCTATTTCCTTCCCCTATTGGGAAATGACTATGTATTAGGGCCATTTTTTGTATGCCTATGTGGCATTTTGTAAATCCTATATTTGATAGTAATTATTTAATGATAATATCATGCATATTGTGTATACTTTACATGTATTTGAGTGTATACTTTACAACTTATGTGTATACTTTGTCACTTATGAGCATTCCAATGTATATTTTATGACCTACATGTTTTCATGTGTATACTTTGTATTCATGTGTGTAGTTCATGAATTAAGTGTATTTGAGTAAATGAATCATTTTTTCACTTACTCATGAGAAAACGAACCCTAAACCCCTTTGCACCTTTACATTACATCCATTTAACCTTTTTTCCATCAACTGAAAACTTGACACCACAAACAAATGCCTTAGAGATATAAAAAACTGAGAGAGTTTATTATAGAGGGGCCCTACATGATCCCATAGACTTGGACATATTATTTCTAGGTGACATGGCTTCTGAGTAATAGCCTGTCAAAGATTGCTACCGTTTAGCACTTTAGACTCTTAAGGGAAATCGCCAGTCCAATGTAGCTTGGAGTGCTTCAACATGTTTGGATGCAAAATAGGACCATGCCTAGCATAAATGTACCCATCTAGACATGTTGGAATAGTACATTTGGTTGTACAAGTTGTAAAATGAAAGTTGCACCACTTTGCAACTTTACATTGCTTGCATTTGATAACTTTTTTCTCAACTGAAAACTTATCATGACGAGAAAACGCCTCCGAGATAGAAAAAAATTGAGATAAATTATTGTAGAGGGTCCCAACATGATCCCATAGTCTCAGATGGAGAGTTTGTAAGTGTCATGGTTTCTGAGAAATAGCCCTTCAAAGATTGTTTCCTTTTATCACTTTGGACTCTTAAGGGAAATCGTTGGTCCAATGTAGCTTAGAGTGGTTCAATGTGTTTAGGTGAAAAAGAGGACCATGCCTAGCATAAACATACCCATATGGATGTGTTGGAACAGTCCGTTTGGTCGTACGAGTTGCAGAACAAAAGTTGCACCACTTTGCAACTTTACACTACTTGCATTTGACATCTTTTTTTTCAACTAAAAATTTGTCACCATGGGAAAAAACCTCTAAGATAGAAAAAAATAAGAGAGGTTATTGTAGAGAGTCCCAACATGATCCCATAGCCTCAAATGAAGAGTACGTAAGCATTGCGATTTCTGAGAAATAGCCCTTCAAAGATTGCTTCCTTTTTGCACTTTGGACTCAAAGGAAATTATCGGTCCAATGTAGCTTGGAGTGATTTGACTTGTTTAGGTGAAAAATAGGATCATTCCTAGAATAAAAATACCCATACAGACGTGTTGGAACAGTCTATTTGGTCGTACGAGCTACAGAATGAAAATTGCACCACTTTGCAACTTTACACTACTTGCATTTGACAACTTTTTCGTCAACTGAAAACTCGCCACCACGGGAAAATGCCTCTGAGATAGAAATAACCAAGAGAGGTTATTGTAGAGGGTCCCAAGATGATCCCATAGCCTTAGATGGAGAGTCTGTAAACTCACAGTTTCTAGGAAATAGTCCTTCAAAGATTGCTTCCTTTTAGCACTTTGGACTCAAGGGAAATCACTGGTCCAATGTAGCTCAGAGTGATTCAACATGTTTGGGTGAAAAAGAGGGCCATGCCTAGCATAAACGTACCCATCTAGACATGTTGGAACAATCTATTTGGTTGTATGAGTTGCAGAACGAAAGTTGCATCACTTTGCAACTTTACACTGCTTGCATTTAACAACTTTTCCTCAACTGAAAACTCATCACCATAGGAAAACACCTTCAAGATAGATAAAACCAAGAGGTTATTGTAGTCCCAACATGATCCCATAGTCTTAGACAGAGATTTTGTAAGTGTCATTGTTTCCGGGTAATAGCCCATCAAAGATTGTTGCCTTTTAGCACTTTAGACTCTTAAGGGAAATCACCGATCCAATGTACCTTAGAGTGATTCGATGTGTTTGGGTGCAAAAGAGGACCATGCCTAGAGTAAAAATACCCATTCATACATGTTGGAACAGTCCATTTGGTTGTACGAGTTGCATAACAAAACTTGCACCACTTTACAACTTTACACTATTTGCATTGGATAACTTTTTCGTCAATTGAAAACTTGTCACCATGGGAAAATACCTCTGAGATAGAAAAAACTGAGAGAGGTTATTAAAGAAGGTCCCAACACCATCCCGTAGCCTTAGACGAAGAGTCTGTAAGCATCATAGTTTCTGGGTAATAGCCCGCCAAAGATTGTTGTCTTTTTTCACTTTGAACTCTTAAGGGAAGTCACTAATCCAATGTAGCTCAAAGTGATTCAACATGTTTGAGTGCAAAAGAGGACCATTCCTAGTGTAAATATACCCATATAGTATGCCTATTTTTTTATTGATGCATTATGGTTAGCAACATTCATTTTTTGTGCATTACAATAATACAAATTACATGTCGAAGGTCAAATAACATGTATGTCATGGAGTTGTATTTGGTTTGTTTAATGGTGGTATCACACTCATTTGGCCTGTTTAATGGTTGCATCATGGTTGATTGATGTCTTAATTGTTGATCGTGATTATTGTATAGATTTTGCATGAATAATCTAATGAACATGTATCTTGTTTAGTTGTAAGGACTTTGTTTGAAGGTTACATCAAACCCCTATGGTTGAAAGATGGTGATTCTTATTCAAGATGATTTCATACCTTTTACATGTTATTAAGCTTGAATGAACATTGAGTGACATTGATTTTTATCAAGATGATTATATTACTTTCAAATGTACACTGTAGCATGACATATATTTTATTAAGTTGTATCCATTTTTTATTAATTTTAGCTTCTTTTGAAATAAAAATCAACTGCCCACTTCATTACACGAGTTCAAAAAGCAAAATAATGTCAACTATAAATTCATTCAACATAGTTTGAAATCATGGGTATTCTCAAATTGAGTGTTTGATAAAAATGTATTGGTAGACATGTATGAAAAATGTGGTACAATAGAAAAGGAAATGAATTGTTTGAAAAAAATCCTCAAAGAAATATGCTCTCATGGAATGTAATGTATGTGAACCTTAATATGAATGAACTCTAACATAGATGGATTACCAATTGTAATTCATATGCTCTATTAAAATGCAATTTTGTTAATCTATAACATACATTATCAATCATAACTTTAAACCATCCTTAGATAATTATACATTCCATTTTGAAAATTCAAAGTAGAAAGACATGCACATGAGGACAAAATTAGATTGAATATGAATTCTTATATATCAAACTGTAGAATAATTGTGTTTGTGCATATAAAAATTTGGCATATGCCTACTCAGAACAAGTTTTACAAAATGTGGCATATATGCCATCTCAAGATCTATCAAACCCTAAGTACATATTAATCTATATCATATCCTAATCCTGTGCTGGACCATCAAAATTGAGCCTCCTTGAAGAAGTTAGTTGCTCTGAAGTTTCCTACACAATAACAATTCAAACCACAAATTATATTAATTATGTGAATGGTTGACAAGATAGACTAGTAAATAGAAACTTGTATACCATCATTTATAAATTATGAATTTAACATCAAAATCAGTATACATGTACTATATTATATCAATAATGTAATTCTTGTTTACCTCAAGTCTTGCTCTCTTTTCTGCAAGACTGTTTGCATATGATTGTCCCTTAGGATGATCGAGACTCCTCATATAAATTAATGGTCTCACACTCGTCGCAGTGTTGAGTCAAGCAGAGGACTATAGTAGATAAAATAAAAATGATACAAATTAACATATAATTGTTGACAAATAATCATATCTACTCCTATCTAAATGTAAATATTTGTAATATAAAATAAACACATACCTGCTATGATGCTATGACACTAGATGGGCTCATAGTTAATTAGCTAAGATGGTTTCCTATATAAAAAATGAAAAGAATGTAATACAATTTAAATGCACATGCACATATAATCATAATGTCGAGAATAAAAAAATATATACTTGTGCAACTTCATCCAATGGGTTAGACCCAATCAACAAGGCTATATAAGAACCGAGTTGCTGCATAAAAAGACAAGATTACATTAGACTATCAATATATGTAGTACATGTATTTAAACATAATAGATTTCAAAAATTAACATCTAAAATAATAATTTAAATAATATTGTATATTGATTCTCTAGGGTAAATGAAATGATAGTATGCGTAGCCTCCTGCACTTGTGACATCTACTCCTTTGTCAACAATTGTTAAAGATTCCAACACATAAACATATATTAGTACAAATATCTCTCATAAAATAAGAAAGAATTTACATAAAACACACCATGAAATTAATTTAAGTCTTATCGGTCCTCCCGTATTGTCCCTGGAAATTGATGTATCTCTTGCAAATGGTCCACTCCATGCTCTATCAACTCCTACAGTTGACATATCATGAACCTCATAGTCAGATGTGTTTATGGAAGCCTCAGTGAATCGTCAGAGAGGACCCAAACATAAATTGTTGCACATCATACAATGATGAGGCACACAAATATGTATCAAACAGGATGGTGTACTAGTGGGAGCTAATGACGGTGTACCAGTGGGATTTGATGCAGCAGGTGCACCACCATCATGTTGGGATGTAGCAGGTGCAACACCATCGTGATGGGATGCACTGTCAAATGGCTGTACAACATGATGGCTTTGCGTGACCAAATGATCACTCAATGAATGTAAGGCATAAATGCTCAGAGTCCCTGCATCTACAACAATATTAGGGTAATGTAGTGGAGTTGGGGCAACAATAGGTGGAGCACGATGAACTGGGGTGACTTGATGTGCTCTAGGTCTATCCTGTGGCATCCCTCTACCAACACCCTAGAAATATTTGCATGTCAAAGTAATTAACATGTTTCCCTACCACAAACTCAGCATATAATTTTCAGAGAAAATACTGAGGGATGTCAAGATTGTTGCTGGGTGGTTTATCAAAAACCATCCACCAACATCTCCAAAAATTATCTAATATGCCTCTATGGGTGCACCATTTAATTGAAAATTTTGGTTCCTGCACATTAACAGGCTGTCCTATTCTATGATCAATGTATAATTGGGCTAATTGGGCTTTCTCAATATCAAGTTCCTTCACCTCATCATATGATAATGTATCGACATAAAATTGTGTTTGTCCCTCTCGCCACTGTGCAAATTTGTTGTGCTAAGTTACCAAAGTTTCAACATTGGAAATGACTGTTTCCAAAGTGTTTTTCATGTCTAATAGCTCAGTGAGTGTCTCATAGATTTGACATACATTTCTCAATTGATCTAATTTTTTATGAATAGATTCATGTATTGTTGGCATGTTTTGGTTTGGAAACAATGGTTGCAGTGAAGGAGGATTTGGAGGGTTTTCATCTTGTGCGGGGTTAGGGTTTTCATGTTGATCCATTTTAAACCTGTTAATTGATAAAATTTTCAAAATCAACAATGATTTTAATGCAATAAAAAACCTATCAAATTTATATTTTTGACTAAAATTAAAAAAAAAAAACAATGCAAAAGGAATATAAATTGAATAAAAACATAAAAAATCCAAACATACCTTTCAAATTTGATTGATTTTGAGCAAGATGATCCCTTGCGAATGGATATCCGAGTTGGAGAGTAAAATAACCCGCGCACAATGAGCTAAATATGAGCTCTTGGGATTTTATTTTTTAATTTATAACATAGGAAATACATATTCGTTTCTTGCTTTATACTTTCTTTAATATATGGTCGGGTCTAGGACTCAACCATATATTAATTGGCGGCATTTTTTTTCAAATGTATAATATGAAAATATAATATATATTATATATTACATTATAATATAATATACATTATATTATGTATATTATATATTTATAATATAATATAATATATATATTTTTAAAGGGTAAACGCTTTTGAGCGGAGCTATGAACTGGAATACAACCATTCAACAATACCACCCCAATGGGGTTTGAACCTTGGTGGCAAGAACAATAGTGCCACCTATAAAGCATCACACCATGCCAATACCAGCATAATATAATATAATATAATATAATAATATAATATAATATAATATAATATAATATAATATAATATAATATTATTATATATTATTGTACTACTATAAAATAATTCTCAATTTTTTTTTAATTTATAACAAGGAAACAAATATTCGTTTCCTATTTTATACTTTTTTTAATATAGTCGAGTTCGGGACTCGACCATATATTAATTGGCGACATTTTTTGTCAAATGTATAATATAAAAATATAATATATAATATATATTGTATTATAATATAATATACATTATATTATGTATAATATATATTACATTAATTATAATATATATTATATTATAATATAATATTTTATAATTATATTATATTATAGTATATAATATATTATATATTATATTATAATATATATATAATAATATATATATATATTATATTATTATATAATATTATTATTACCAAAAATTTCACCTTAGCTCATTTTGGTAGAGCTGGAACAACTGACAAATTTTAAGGTGAAAGGTACTACATAAAATTCTGCTAATTATTTATCATTTGCATATGAAGTTTAGTTCTTATTATGCAATATTTTACAACAGAAAGAGATTACAAAAGCTGCATGATAATATGTTGTATTTCATTCATTTTTGAGATGCAAATGTATACAATGTTGCTATTTTTTTCATTGAAGATAAAAAAAATGCTCAAAAGTCCCACACAAATCATGGGAATGACTAAATTAAATTGATACAAAATAGAAAGTAAGTTATATATCTGAAGATGAAGTAGGAGAAAAAGCATAAAGAGAATTCATATCTGTCATTTCCTAGCAATATTGGTGTTGATCCTCCTATCTTTAGATTGGTCTTCTTGTCTTCAGCTCCTCTCATACCTGATCTTCAAAAGCACCTACAGTTGATTGAAAAGGTTTTGTTAGAGCTCGGGAAACAAAAACTCATCATATGTTTTATCAATAGATATTGAACCTACAACTATAATGCATCAATTCAATTCATCCATTGACAGATATATGCAAATAAGCCAGAATAGATCATCAAATGGGATCAAATCATCATAAAGAACATTGAGTTTCATTGTTTTTATCTAACTTGTTTGTTGACTGTGCAACTATAGGTACATATTTCATTACTGGTTCATCATGTTCAACATTTTAGTATGTGGAGGAAAATGGGCTCCCACAAGGGTTGAGCCCAACATGCTACCCTCTAGATCTTGAGAGGGATATGAAATAAAAAGCATATTCTATTTAAAGTTTGTTTTATAAGGTTATTAAGCACATTGCTCATTCATGACAACCATGTCAAAGGTGCAATGAAGTTACCACCTTTCACTTTGAAATGGGAATCACAAATGAGTAGTGAGCTTAATTAAACTACTTAAATAAGGTGCAAAGCTGAGTAAAGATACATCATTTTCAAAATGGAGTGCCTAATTTCAATCAGATGTTCACAAATCAGTGACACTCACTTGAAGAGATAGCTATATGTGTTATATATTGGAACCTTCCTTTTACATTGCATTATGAAAACCAAAAGAAGGTTTCGATCAGTCACCAATGGCATAGATGAAATTGCAGTCATGTGTTTGAGCAAAGATACCATGAGATAGTCACAATTGAATAGGCTGAATCATAAAAACTTAAAGCCTAGAGATCCTATCAAAAGACCATTCATAAAGAAATCAAAATGCAGGGTGACAGTGGTCTCCAAGCTATCTTACATTTACATGATCTAATGTTTAGATAATGCATATATAGGATAGTGAACTAAGGGGTGTTAGTTTAAAGACCAATGGGTAGTAATCATGCCATCATGAGCATCAAATGCATAAATTAAGGACAAAAATCACAGGGTACAATCAAATTCACTGAAGAGGATAGTTTGAAGTGTTCAAGATAGGCTCAATATCCTTTGATTTGATGGGGTAACACTGGAAAGATATAGTAAATTGCAAAGGAAAGGTCATATCATAGTAGAAGTAGCACCAATTATAGACTCATAATCATAAAAGAAGTCTTTCTTTTACAAAGACAAAGAAGGGAGCAGATCTAATGATCAAGACAACCCTCAATGGAGGACTTCATACATAATGGAAAATAAAGATGAAAATGTACATTCAACACGAGGAATATATAAGATATCTATAAAATGTCATTATAAGCCCTGCCATCAGAGAGGCCATGCTGCTACAAAATGAAAGGAGAAAAGCCAAAAATTCATTTTTGTACATAAGTTCGAAATGAGTTTTCTTTACAGGTGTTGATGCAATGTATTACAAGGACAAAATCAAATGCCCACAACCTCAGTAGCCTGCGGCCTCTTCTATGGAGGTGTTTTCTTTTATTTTTTTAGAAAAGAGAATAAGCAACATACAATACAAAATGAATACATTAGAAGTTTGCAAGAAGGAAAATAATGAAACCCAAAAGAACAAGTTCAATGGAGGGTTTCTGCAGAAGCTAAGGTATAGAGATGCATGATACATGAAATAAAAATGAAAGCCCTTGAATTTTCTCAAATGAACAGAATGGAGAGAGCTCAACCTACATCTAAAATTAAATAGCCTAGATTTTTGCAAAAGGAAAATATAGCTATAGAAAAGTCTTCATTTCAGCAAAATATAGAAGCACCCAGAAACTTAACAGGCTGTGGCCTTTCATTAGGAGGTCATTCTTTTATTTCTATTAGAAAAATCAACATGTTGTCTCTCTTTTGTCAAATTCAGATGGTAAAGAAAGCCCTCAATCAATTTTAGAAAATAGAGAAAGGGAAAAAAGTCAAAAGCAAATCCATGTTTTGCTAAAGAAGTGGAGCAATATTTGAATTAATAGAAGAGCTTACCTCTTTTTCTCATATAAAATATATAAAAACCCATGAATATGGCTTCCGAAATCTCAAGTTGGAGGTGTCCATGGTGGCCCAAGGTGGAGACAATGTCAATAGATATAGAAGAAAAACAAATGCATTATAAAATGTGCCACAGTTGCAGCTTGAAAGCCTGAGAATACATTAAAAATGGAGGTTGACGCCCAAGGAAAGCTTACCTTACATTTTTTTTTGGAAATCTTCAGAAAGCCATCAGAAATAACATGTAAAATCAAGAGTTTTGAGCTCCAAACCTAGCTCATGGTGGCGTGTAGCAATATGCTTCCAGAAAGTGCAAGTGATGAATTGGGAAAGGATTAGGGTTCGATGCCTTTTACTTGCCCTAAGTCAAATGATGAGAGTAATTTTGACTTATGTTTTTAAATAAAATCATTTCATTTTATTATTTCCCATGGTCTTGACTTATTAAGTCAATCAACCTAATCAATTGAGGAGCTCGTGAGTTTGGGAGTCATAAGGGTGATAATATTGCCTTTGATATTATCTTTTGATTTTGAAGACTATCATTTGATTTTAACACTAAGGCATGTGCTTTTGTGAGATATGATATTATTGCATGCCTTGGTGAAGGAGTGTTCACTTGCATTTTTGGAAGATTTTTGACAAAATCAACAATGCAATTAAATATGAAAGGTATAATTGCCTTAATATTTTAACATGTAATGTATAAAAAGGAGAACAATCACATATTAAATATTAAAATAATCATTTTGATTATCTTTAATATTTAATCAAACAATTACCTTTTTCCAAAAGTCATGCAGAAATGATAACTGAAGTGATCTAAAGATCAAATCATGCAAATCATGAAGGTGGAGACTTGAGTCTCTTTTTAGTTAACTAGTCATGCAAAATGGAGCAAATGGTGGAGATTTTTGAGATATAACTTCAGTTTTACATCAGTTTTGAGGATCTTTTGATCATGCACATTGAGGGGAGGAGTTTGCAACATTTGGAGTTTAGTTTGCTTCAGTTGTGGTCCCTCTTTTTGAGGCTTTTCTTCTTTGCTTGTGAGAAGTGTTTTAGAGATATTTTACACTTTCAGTTGGCTTTCAGTTCCACCTCTTAATGCCTCGGAGTTACCATCTTTTGTATATATTGGGAAAGACTTAGTATTTTTCCTTAGTTCTTGTTTTCTGCCTTTTCATTCTGCAAAGAGACCATCTTGTAACTCACATTTATAGTTTAATATATTCAACAACTTTTAGAGGTTATCATATATTTTCAATTGTAGATTTTCCTTTCACCATTCAATAGTGTCAAGTATTTTCCTTTCAAATTTTAGGTGTCGTCCTTATGTTTGATTTTGATAAGAAATTCATTGTGTTTCAATCATGAAACCTTTATCTTTCTATCTCATCCATAAGTGTATGTATGCAGTTAAGTTTAAATTCACAGGTTATACATTCTGCTTATAACTTTGAATTATCATTTTTTTTGTGGAAACATTGTTTTTCCTTTGAAAGGATAATTTTAGTCAAAGCCTTTATATGAAATATTTATGTGATTAAGTTGTTCAAATTTAGTTGTACAAATAGAAACATTGAAAATTCATTGTGAATCAGATTGCAAGTTCATCAATAGTTAGGTGCATCACCATCTTTTAAGTTCAATTTTGCATTCCATTTGGCCTTCTATCCCTTTTCATGTATAAGTCTTTTAGTTTCATTGCAAATCAAAAGGGGAACCAACCCATAATATGGAGATTCACTTTCATTATGAGCAACCCAAATGGATCAAAAGTGTTTCCATGTTACATGGGATTGCTAAGCTTTACAACTTCAAATTCGGGTGCAATCCCTTGTGATAACAGTTTTTGGCACGCTCGGTGGGACTCTAAAGATCACTTTAGAGAAAGAATTCAAGAGTTTCAAGCTGTTGTTTTTAGATTTATAGCTGTATTTACCTATCAAAGGTTTTAATTTTATTTGGTGACTCTGTTTTTCCTAGTTTTAATTATAGATCCAATAGGAAATGTGAAGAATCCAGACAAGAGGAAGTGTTGATCCCTTTGAATACCTGCAACTTTCATTACCCAAGAGAAGAGGTAGAACAACAAGGAGATTAAGGAGATCAAGATCACGTTCAACACTAAGATCTCATTCTACTCCTCCTAGTCTTGGGTTTGCAAGTTCAATACCAGTAGTTCCAAAACGTTTTGTGCTGATATTTTAGATTCCAAATCTGAGAATTCAAGCAACTCTGATGGCCAGAGCACATGCATTTGTACCATTCAATGGGGGCAACCCATTAAATCTACAACAACATGATGATGCACTCAAAAGCTTACCTATTTTCACTAGAGAAGATCAAACTACACCGATAGAGCATATAAGAGATGTAGCTTCACTTTCTGGAGTTCATCATGTTATAGAAGAGAATGTGGTGTTAAGAATTCTAGTAGCTTCATTCAAAGGAAAAGCACTCCAGTAGTTCAAAGGTTTGCTTGTTAATACTATTGCATCATGGGATGACTTGGGAGACAAGTTGAGTAAGAAATTTTTAGATAATTTAGATCATCTTTCTCTTGTTGAGCAGATGCCAACCATTAAAAGAGCTCCGCAAGAGCAGATGACTAATTTCAATTTCTGATTTTAAAGAACTTGGAAGAGAATTCTACCAACGGTAAGACCTTCACCATATCATGCATTCTTGTATTATCTTAGACAATTAAATAGTGATATTGTTGTGATGATGCAATCTATGGGTGGAGTTACATTACCCACAACCTTTGATATTGCTATTAGGGTAGAGAATAACCTCATTCTGGCTGGTAAAATTGCACCCATGCCTCCTATGCCTATTTTTCCTGATATTCAGCCATTAATGCTTATTCAAATACCTCATATAACCCCATCACCTATTGTTCCATCCTTAGGCTTTCAAGCAACTATACAAAATAACACTATTCCATCAAATTCATACTTGCAAGAGCTTAGGGGTACCCAACAAAAAATGGCCAAATTGTTACAGATAGTTAGTAATGACCTAGTGAGCCTCAAGAATCAACAAGCTTAGAATTACAGACCTTACCAAGCACCATTTCAAGCAAATAGACCACCTTATCAGGTTGATTATCAAGGACAAAAGATAAATTTTAATGCTATCCCTAATCAACCTTATAATCAAAATACTGCTAACTCTTCAAAAGAGATTACATCTGTGCAAAATAACATGGCATAAGATTATGTATGGTGCTATCCATGTAATCAACCTCATAATCGGGATACTTGCATGAATGGAGTGGTTAATTGGGCTCATATGGTGTAAAGTAACTATGCTACTTTAGAAAATTTAGCAAAGGAGAACAATGAGTAGGAAGATTCACAAACGCAACAAAATGACCTTGATGTTGCCATGATGAACTGGCAAGGTAATGAATTTTGTGGAGTTAATCATGTTTAAGGACAAAACTAGTAATCTACCTCATTACAGCTAATACGAGGTCAAAAAAGAGAGTTGTTGACTTGAGATAGCAAGTTGTTCCTAATGAACAAGTAGATAAAGACAAACAACAAGTTGTTCAACAGAAAAACCAAACTTCTACAACCCAATAGGGGCAAGTTCAACCTTCTACAACCTAAAATGTTCAAATTTTTCCAAGACAACAGGTTGTGCTAGCAAGGGAGCATCCAAAAGTTCAATCTCAACCTTTACTAGCACAAACAAAAGCTATTGTTCCAAAAGTACAACCAAAGGTTAGTTTTCCAACATTTAATATTGTTGATCATATAAGGAAAGCTACAGTTAGCATGCCCATGTTAGATGCATTGCACATTCCTAGACAAAAGGATTTACTAAAGGAAGCTTTAGATAAGATATCAATTTTTGATGGGTCTACTAAAGAGCATCCTAGATTTTTTGCAAATAATTTAGAAGGCAAGAGGGAACAACTTGTCAAGAGGTAAAGCCACCTCTGTTTTATGTTAGTCTGATTATTGGTGATAGTATAGTGCATAATTGCATGATTGACTTAGGAGCAAGTAGCTTCATTATGCCCAAACAACTGGTTGATAAGTTAGGATTGGTTTATGAGCCTCTAAAGGGGTAGAGCAGTTAGATGGTACAACCATTAAATATGCAGGAGTGATTAAAATTCTTCCTCTTACCTTGCATGCTTGTCTAAACTTTTCAATCCCATAGGATATTTATGTCATTGATTTTCCACGTTTCTTTTCCATTTGCCTTTCTAGAGATTTTACAACAAAGTTGGGTGGGTATTTGTCATCAGATTGGTCACATATGTTTTTTAGGACTAGATATGGCACTAGAGTGACTTCTAAGTCATAACCATAGGCTAAATACCATATTGAGACTTATGTTGCAAATCCTATAAGTGCAAACCTAGCTATCCATGAGCAGGAAGATCAACCCACGACCCTAGACCCCATTGTACCTATTGAGAGCATACCTAACATAAATTTAGATGAGTGGGTAGCCGAGAATCACGATGTTGATCCATTTAGTCACATGGATGAAGTAGGTTTGGGCATTTATATGATTCAGGAGCCTGATGTGATTGTTCCAAATATGGTCAAGGAGAATAAATAGCGAGAACAACAAAGTGAGCAGCTTTGGAAGCTGTATTATGATGGCTCAAGGAGTAAAGTAGGTGCTAGTGGAGAAGCCATGCTCATTTCACCTAATGGAGAGAAGTATTTTTCAAAACTTCACTTTGCTTTTAGTTGCTCAAACAATACAACTGAATACGAGGCATTAATTCATGGCCTAGAGTGGGCAAGGAAGAAAGGTATTAAGTGTTTGCAAGCATTTGGTGACTCTGAGTTGATAACAAATTAGGTAAGAAACCTGAATGTAACAAAAAATGACTTGCTTAAGTTCTATAAGCACAAAACTTGAGATTTAATAGAAGAATTTGATGCTTTTAATTTGCTATCTATTCCTAGAAGTCTAAATAAAGAGGTAGGTAAGCTTCCTACCATAGGATCACAATATGACATACCAATTGATATACATAATATTCAGGTACAACAATATGTAAAGGTGGTAGTGAGACCATATGTACCTGGTAATAACATTAGTTGGAAATTTTTTGACAGCGATGAGCAAATTATTAGTTTTCTGATGGAAGAAGAAGAGTTTTCTATTGGAAACCAACAAAAGTTTGAGCAACAATATGATAACCAGATTTTGCAATTAAAGTCCAATAAGTTTCCTAAAGGTTTGGTGACCGTAGAATCAATATTTAATATTGATAATTAGGTTAGAAAAGATAAATCTAGCATAACAGTGAAGGAGGAGCACTATGAGCCAATTGAAATATTCAAAGACAAGCTTCTCAAGCTTGGCAAAGTCTATACCAAAGAAGAACAACAAGCCTTTGTCTTGCTTTGCCAAGAATTTAGTGATATATTTTCTTGGAAGTATGGAGATCTAAAGGGTTTTAAACCTAAATTAGCTCAACACGCCATTGAGCTGGAACCAAATGCAAAACTAGTAAGGAAAAAGTAGAGGCCTCTAAATCCCAAGTTGGAGCACCTTATGGAAACATAATTGAACAAATTGATTGAAGGTAGCATTAGCTTTCTAATAAAGCATACATCCTGGGTTTTAAATTTGGTGCTTGTTAGGAAAAAGAATGGAGTGATAAGGCTGTGTGTTGACTTTCATGATCTAAACAGAGCCACACTCAAAAATCACTATCCGCTGCCTTCAATGGAGTAGATTCTGCAGGTTGTTTTAGGTTCAAAAAGGTTCTCATTGTTGGATGGTTATTCGAGGCATAACCAGATATTGGTTAAAGAAGAAGACCAGTTCAAAACAACCTTTACCACCAAGTGGGGTACTATGGATTACAAAAATACGTGCTTCAAAGAAGGATAACAAACATTTTGATCATCTTAGGTAGATCTTTGAAAGATGCAGAGAGTACGGGGTATGATTAAACCCAAAGAAGAGTATTTTCTTAGTTCATGAGGGGAAACTTCTTGAACAATTATATCTAAGAATGACATCACCATTGATCCAGAAAGAATCACAAGTCTAGCCTTACCCTTTCCTACACATGAAAAAGGTATGCAAAGTTTTCTAGGCAGGATTAACTTTGTTAGGAGGTTCATTCCTAATATTGTAGCTTTGTTGTAGCCTCTCACAACTATGCTGAAGAAGAACATTACATTTAGCTAGACTGAGGAAGGTAAGAATAATTTTGAGCAAATCAAAGAGGAACTTGTAGTAACCCCAACTCTTATTAACCCAAATTTTGATAAAGATTTCATATTATATGCATTTGGGAGTGTTGATACAATTTTAGCCATGCTCTGTCGACAAAATGAAGAAGGATTAGAGCAACCAGTGGCTTTATTTAGTCAAGTTCTTAATGATTATGAAGTTAAATATTCATTTGTAGAGAATCATGTATTAGTTGTAATAAGAAGCCTTAAGAAATTTAGGCATATGCTATCAAATAACAAAATACAGCTGCTAGTTGCTCATTCAACAACCAAGGATTTTCTGCTCAGCAAGGACATTAATGATAAGAGAGCAGGCTGGATCACAAAGGTGATGGAGTATGACATTGAAATTAAGGTCACCAAGCTTTTTAGAGGCAAAGGCCTATATGAACAACTTGCTGGTAATGAAGAAAACAACAAACTAGTTGATCAACAAGCTAAAACAACGTTCAATAATGAAGAACAAGCTGATGTTCCAGTTACATCAGCAAATTGGATACATCAAATGGTCCATTAATTGCACACAGGTGACTATCCTAAAGGTTTTAATAAGTCAAAACGAAGGTATTACAAGAATCAAGCCATCCCTTTTGTTGTAATTAATGGAATTTTGTACAAAAGGGATTATAATGGTGTTTTACTCAGATGTGGAGAGCCAAAATAGATTGAAAAAGTTCTGAAGAAATTTCATTATGGGCCCTATGGAGGCCACTTTGCACCAAGAACCACAAGCTTGAAGATAATGAGAGTTGGGTATTACTGGCTTGATTTATTTAAAGATGCCCATGCTTGGGTCAAAAAATGTAACAAATGTGCAATGTTTATAGGAAAATAGAAGATTGCAGCTCCGCTTCTACATCTAATTCAAGTGGAGTAGCCTTTTGGCAAGTGGGGACTTGTTTTCATTGGTCCTATAAACCCACCTTCAAGTGTTGGCATAAATGGATACTAATAGCTATAGATTACTTCACCAAGTGGACTGAAGCAGTTGCACTATAGGATGCAAATGAAACATCTGTCTTGAATTTCTATCGAGACTTGGTTTCCAGGTTTGGTACACTAGATTCAATAATTTTTTATAATGCTTTAGCATTCATAGGTTTAAAAGTTTCAGATTGGTTAGTAAAGCACAATATTTATTTGAATACTTCTTCAAACTATTACCCTCTGGGTAATGGACAAGTAGAGTCCACTAACAAGAACTTGATTAAAATCATAAAGAAGACAATCCAGGATAATCAAAGAACCTAGCATGAGAAATTAAAACTAGCCCTTTGGGATGATAGGGTTACACCTAAGAGAGCAATGGGTAATTCACCTTATGTTCTAACATATGGTAAAGAGGCTAAAATTACTATCTTAGTTGAACTACCTACCTTAAGCTTGATCAAAGAACTGGATTTGCGTGATGAAGAACCTATGGAAATTAGGCTTGCACAACTAATGGAACTGAAAGAAACAAGGAAAGAGGCATTAAGGAATTTGGAAGTACATCAATCTCAGATGAAAAGGACATTTGACAGAAAACTTGTCCTGAGGATATTCAAAGAGGGAGATCTAGTATTTAAATGGGATGAACTCAAGAGAAAACTAGGTAAGCACAAAAATTTTGATGCCATGTGGGATGGCCCATACATTATCACATAATGCAAACAAGATAATGCATTCCATCTCTCAAAGTTGGATGGAGAGGTGTTGTCAATCCCTGCCAATGGGATT
This sequence comes from Sequoia sempervirens, assembly GCA_007258455.2. Classification (NCBI taxonomy): domain Eukaryota; kingdom Viridiplantae; phylum Streptophyta; class Pinopsida; order Cupressales; family Cupressaceae; genus Sequoia; species Sequoia sempervirens. The sequence goes on along the minus strand of VDFB02290587.1, from coordinate 53,266 downwards.
CACGTCAAACATTGTTATTGGGGATCAAAAGTTTGTAAATGTATATAGTAGAGTAGAGGTTTTCTTTCATTAAGTGCCCATTGCATAGTAGTTTCATTTCAGTTCAGTTTTTCTTTCAATAAGTGCAGATGCTACATGGTTTTCTAGCTATGTCTTAAACAGAGTTATGCTAGTTTCTTTCAGTTTTGTTTGCTTCTGTATAAATTCAAATAGTTGAGTTACATAAGTGTTTTGAGTCAAAAAGACAAAAAAAATGAACTCCATGCCCAATGAATTATCAAGGCAACTGATCTAGCATGCTTAACAGGCAAGCATTTAGTAGAAATTGCCAAAAATGTTACAAAAAATTTCACCTCAGCTCATTTTGGTAGAGCTGGAATAGTTGACAACTTTTACGGTGAAAGGTGCTACATAAAATTCTACTAATTATTCATCATTTGCATATGAAGTTTTCAGATTAAAGTTCCGTTCTTATTATGGAATATTTTACAATAGAAAGAGATTACAAAATTTACATGATAATATGATGTATTTCATTCATTTTTGAGATGTAAATGTATGCAATGTTGCTATTTTGTTCATTGAAGATAAAAAAAGTGCTCAAAAGTCTCACACAAGCTGTGGGAATGACTAAATTAGATTGATACAAAATAGAAAGTAAGCTATATATCTGAAGATGAAGTAGGAGAAAAACACATAAAGATAATTCATATCCATCATTGCCTGGAAATGTTGGTGTTGATCCTCCTATCTTCAAATTGGTCTTCTTGTCTTCAGCTCCTCTCATACCTGATCTTTAGAAGCACCTGCAGTTGATTGAAAAGGTTTTGTCAGAGCTCGAGATACAAAAACTCATTATATATTTTATCAACAAATATAGAACCTATAGCTATGATGCATCAATTCAATTCAACCATTGATAGACATATGCAGATAAGCCAAAATATATCATCAAATGGGATCAAATCATCAAAAAGCACATTGAATTTCACTATTTTTATCTAACTTGTTTGTTGACTGTGTAGGTATAGGCACATATTTCATTACTGGTTCATCATGTTCAACATTTCAGTATGTGGAGGAAAATGGGCTCCCACAAGGGTTGAGCCCAACATGTTTCCCTCTAGATCTTGAGAGGGATATGAAATAAAAAGAATATTTTGTTTAAAGTTTGTTTCATAAGGTTACTGATCACATTGCTCATTCATGACAACCATGTAAAAAGTGCAATGAGGTTACCACCTTTCACTTTGAAATGGGAATCACAAGTGAGCAGTGATTTTAATTAATCAACTTAAATAAGGTGCAAAACTAAGTAAATATACATTATTTTTAGAACGGAGTGCCTAATTTCAATCAAATATTCACAAATTAGTGACATTCTCCTAAAGAGATAGCTATATGTGTTATATATTGGAACATTGATTTTACATTGCATTATGAAAACCAAAAGAAGGTTTCAATTAGTCACCAATGGCATAGATGAAATTGTTGTCATGTATTTGAGCAAAGATACCATGAGACAGTCACAATTGAATAGGCTAAATCATAAAAACTTAAAGCCTGGAGATCCTATCAAAATATCTTTCATAAAGAAAGAAAAATACAGGTTGACAATGGTCTTCAAACTATCTTACATTTACATGATCCAATGTTTAGATAATGCATATATAGGACAGTGAAATAAGGGGTGTTAGTTTACAGACCAATGGGCAGTAATCATGCCATCATGAGCATCAAATGCATAAATTAAGGACAAACATCACAGGGTACGATCAAATTCATTGAAAAGGATAGTTTGGAGTGTTCAAGATAGGCTCAATATCCTTTGGTTTGATGGGGAAGAACTGGAAAGATATAGTAAATTGCAAAGGAAAGATGACATCACAGTAGAAGTGGTACCAATGATAGCCTCACAATCATAAAAGCAGTCTTTCTTTTACAAAGAGAAAGAAGGTAGCAGATCTAATGATCAAGACAACCCTCAATGGAGGACTTAACACATAATGAAAATAAAATATGACAATGTACAATCAACATGAGGAATATATAAGATATCCATAGAATGTCATTATAAGCCCTACCATCAGAGAAGCCATGGTACTACAGAATGAAAGGGGAAAAGCCAAAAAATAATTTTTGTGCATACTCAGAATGAGTTTTCTTTACAAGTGTTGATGCAATGTATTACAAGAAAAAAATTAAATTCCCACAACCTTAGTATGCCATGGCCTCTTCTATGGAGGTGTTTTCTTTTGTTTTTTCAGAAAAGAGAATAAGCAACATATAGTACAAAATGAATACATCAAAAGTTTGCAAGAAGGAAAATAATGAAACCCAAAAGGACAAGTTCAATGGAGGGTTTCTACAAAAGCTAAGGTATAGAGATGCATATACATGAAATAAAAATGAAATCCCTCAAATTTTCTCAAACACCTAGAATGGAGAGAGCTTGACTTGCATCTCAAATTAAATAGCCCTTATTTTTGCAAAAGGAAAATACAGCTACATAAAAGTCTTCATTTCAGCAAAATATAGAAGCACCAAGAAACTTAACATGTCACAACCTTTCATTAGGAGGTCATTCTTTTATTTCTATCAAAAAATTTAACATGTTGTCTATCTTTTGTTAGATTCAGATGGTAAAGAAAACCCTCAATCAATTTCAGAAAATAGAGAAAGGGAAAAAACCTAGAAGCAAATCCATGTTTTGCTAAAGAAGTGGAGCAATATTCAAATGAATAGAAGAGCTTACCTCTTTTTCTCACAAAAAATATATTAAAACCCGTGGATATGGCTTCCAAAAGCTCAAGATGAAGGAATCTATGGTGGCCCAAGGTGGAGACAATTTGAATAGAAATAGAAGCAAGACAGATGCATTAGAAAATGTGCCACAACCAAGGCTTGGAAGCCTGAGAATGCATTAAAAATGGAGGTCAACACCCAAGGAAAGCTTACCTTACATTTTTCTGTGGAAATCTTCAGAAAGCCATCAAAAATAGCATGTAAAATCAAGAGTTTTGAGCTCCAAACCTAGCTCATGGCAGCGCACAACAATATGCTTCCAGAAAGTGCAAGTGATGAATGAGGAAATGATTAGGGTTCGATGCCTTTTACTTGCACTAAGTTGAATGATGGGAGTAATTTTGACTTATGTTTTTAAATAAAATCATTTCATTTTATTATTGCCCATGGTCTTGACTTATTAAGTCAATAGACCTAATCAATTGAGGAGCCCGCGAGTTTGGGAGTCATAAGGGTGATAATATTGCCTTTGATATTATCTTTTGATTTTGAAGACTATCATTTGATTTTAACACTAAGGCATGCACTTTTGTGAGATATAATATTATTGCATGCCTTGGTGAAGGAGTGTTCACTTGTATTTTTGCATGATTTTCGACAAAATCAATAATGTAATTAAATATTAAGGGTATAATTACCTTAATATTTAACATGTAATGCATAAAAAGGAGAACAATCACATATTAAATATTAAAATAATCATTTTGATTATCTTTAATATTTAATCAAACAATTACCTTTTTTCTAAAAGTCATGTAGAAATGATAACTAAAGTGAACTAAAGATCAAATCATGCAAATCACAAAGGTGGAGACTTGAGTCTCTTTTTAGTTAACTAGGCATGCAAAATGGAACAAATGGTGGAGATTTTTGAGATATAACTTCAGTTTTACATCAGTTTTGAGGATCTTTTGATCATGCACATTGAGGAGAGGAGTTTGCAACATTTGGAGTTTAGTTTTCTTCAATTGTGGTCCCTCTTTTCAAGGCTTTTCTTCTTTGCTCGTGAGAAGGGTTTCAAAAATATTTTACACTTTCAGTTCCACCTCTTGGTGCCTTGGAGTTACCATCTTTTGTATATATTGGAAAAGACTTAGTCTTTTTTCTTATTTATTGATTTTTTCCTTTGCATTTTGCAAAGAGACTATCTTGTAATGCACATTTACAATTTAATATATTCAACAACTTTTACAGGTTATCATATATTGTCAATTGCAGATTTTCCTTTCACCATTCAATAGTGTCAAGTATTTTCCTTCCAAATTTTAGATGTCATCCTTATGTTTGATTTTGATAAGAAATTCATTGTGTTTCAATCTTGAAACCTTTATCTTTTTGTCTCATCCATAAGTGTATGTACGTAGTTAAATTTAAATTCATAGGTTCTACATTGTGCATATAACTTGAATTATCATTTTTTTTGTGAAAACATTGTTTTTCCTCTGAAAGGATAATTTTAGTCAAAGCCTTTGTATGAAATATTTATGTGATTAAGTTGTTCAAATTTAGTTGTGCAAATAGAAACATTGAAAATTCATTGTGAATTAGATTGCAAGTTCATTAACAGTTAGGTGCATCACCATCTTTTAAGTTTGGTTTTGCATTCCATTTAGCCTTCTATCCCTTTTCTTGTATAAGTATTTAGTTTCATTACAAATCAAAAGGGGAACCAGCCCATAATTTGGAGATTCACTTTCATTATGAGCAACCCACAGGCTTGAAAGTGTTTCCATGTTACATGGGATTGCTAAGCTTTACAGCTTCGCATTCGGGTGCAATCCTTTGTGGTAACAATTATATTATTATATAATAATATAATATAATCATAAAATATAATAAATTTAATATATAATATTTAATATTATATCAATATTATAATAAAATATAATAATATATTGAATATATTATTATAGAATATTAAATTAAAAAATAAAATGGCAAGAGCGGTTTGCGATGGTCATGGTGGATTGTAACGGTCGGGTGCAGGGCATCGGTTTGGAAGAGGACAAGATGGGCCTAGAGATACCTGTCAGGCGAATGTGGATGGAATTTGGCATGCAGAGAGATGGGAAAGACCTTGAAATAACAATCGACAGTCTTTGGAAGAGGTGGGAAGAGGTGTCAGTGTAAATGGGAAACAACGTGGTGGACCTGGAGGTTTCATGGTTGTCAGGAGAGAGGTGCTTGTAGAAATGAAGAGTTTAGAAGGGCTAGACAACAAGATAGGGGATACATTTGAAATGGTGGTGGTGCAAGGCAAGAGGATCATGACCAAGGTTGAAACCCTAATTGTAGACCGATTAACACCAAGACAATCTGGCACAAGAAACAACCATATTCAAAATGGGAGGAGGCGAGGGAAGATTCTAAGGAAGATAACTCTCTTGTTGCAGGATCTATGGAAGGAAAAAATATTTTGGGCTGACGGGCTACTTTGGTAGTTAGTTTTGTTAAGCTACAAGCAGAGGTTTTGCATTTAGAGAATCTGGGGTTGATCGTAAATGGTATGGGGCTTCTTTAAACTAGGAGTATTTGGTTAAATGGTGGAAAGATCGTTGGGGTCGGATCTCTAGTTCAAAACTCTTCAAAATGGCTTTTTTATGGTAGTTTTCCTAACCAGAGAATTGAGAGATGATATAGTGGATGGGGTTTGGGTCCTTGATGGGTGTGCTTTCTATTTGCGTCGTTGGGTTGTTGGTTTTAATCTGTCAATGCATGTAGTGGAGACTATCCAGGATTGGTACAAGATTTCAAACCTCCCCTCAGAATACTAGGAGTCAAGCATTCTTGAAGAAATTGGTAATTATTTGGGAGCCTTTATTTGTGCAAAATAAAGGAAAGATACAAAGGAATCTTCTTCCTATTTGCGAATTTGTGTTGAAAATAACCCGGTGTGGCACATTTGGGAAGAGATTGAGTTAATCTCTGATTATGTTGTGTCCAAAAGATCATTTTTGATTCTCACACTAATCACTGTTTGGTCCAACCTCTGATATGTAGAATCCAGAGAAAAAATGCAGGGAAAGCTAGGGAGATGGGTTCCTATTCATCTTTAGTGATTAAGGAGCTTGCAACAAATGGTTTAGTTAAATCAGTGCCTCTAGAGCATGGCAAGGTCTCAGGGTTTGTGGTGATTCGAAGCTCTCCTTTGCTCAATAAAACTGAGGGTAGAGATTTGAATGCTCCTCCGTCATTATCGGTGGAGAAGGTAAATATCCCAACAAATCCAATGCAAGAGGATGTTATGGAACATGAATTTGAATGGAACACGACTCTAGGTGACAAGATTTCAAAGGTTTTGGAAATCTTGGGGGAAGATTTTCAAAATGTGGAGTTGAACTCTTTGATTGAAATTGGTAAGGAATTGGTGGAGTTGGTGGAAGCAGCGAAGAATAATTCCTGGGTTGCGGAAGATGGGGATATGTTGGAAGGAACTCCAAATCCTTAGTTGCTTGAGATTGATGGTGGTGTTGAGGGGCTTGACTCTTAGTATAGTAAAAAGAGGAAATCACCTCTTGGTTTGGAACTTGTTTGCAACAAGTTGGGCATCTATCAGAAGGAATTGTTTAAAACCTCATCAGATTGTGGAGAGAATAAGAAATAGGGAAGAATCTCAAATTAGGAAAAACTCAAATGGGATGGAGAAGCTAATGATCAAAAGAAGATTGACAACATGATGAAAGTAGGGAAGAGCGAGAATCGTCCCGAATAGAAATGAAGCTCCTTACTTGGAATGTTAGGGGTCTCAATGCCCCTAACAAATGGAGCCTAATTAGGAACCATATAGAAGCTTGTCAAGTTGAAATAGTTCTTCTGCAAGAAACAAAGCCGAGGGATTAGGATTTGGTAAAGTTTAGTAGTAAATTGAAATTTTGGAAATGGTTAGGAGTTGGAGCCAAAGGGGCTTCAGGTGGTTTGTTAACAATCTGGAAGCCACAGTCAGTGCTATTGGAAGAGGTAGAATCAAATCGCAACTAGATGGCTTGTCGGGTAAGAAGTTTTCTTTCAAGTCTTTAATTTTTGCTCATTAATGTTTATGGTCCATCTTCCTGCATGCATAAAAGACAAGTTTGGTTGGAGTTGGACCAAATATTAAGTTGTTCAGGGTAGGACTTCTACATTTTGGGGGTGATTTTAATGCTATTTTAAGACCCTTAGACAAAAATGGTGGGGTGAGCAGGGTCCTTCAATCTCAAATAGACTTTCAACATTTTGTGGATAGGAACTCTTTGGTGGAATTGCAAACTGGGAATGGTAACTTAACATGGACTAATAGAAGGAAGGACTTTTGCAAAATAGCAGAAAAGCTTGATAGATTATTTTTCAAAGGGAACTTGGGTTTTTTCCCTTTCACTATGGATTGCAAAATTAACATAGGAGTGGGCTCTAATCATATCCCAATTCAGTTGCTTATCGAAGGTGAGAGAGGCCATGTTCATTATCCATTCAAGTTTGAAATGATGTGGTTTAAGGATCATATTTTTTTGGGTTTGATTAAACAATGGTGGCTAGATTGAAATCTAGGAGGGACAAAGATGTTTAATATTGTCTCCAAGCTATAATATGTTAAGCAACAAATAAGGCATTGAATAAGGACAAATTCAAAATTATTTTAGAAGAAAGGCTAAAGGTTGAATCTAATTTGGAAAAGCTAGTTGAAGTATTAATTAGTCAAGGGACGGATAATGATAGTTTTGAATAGGAGAAAGTATTGACCTAAAAATTAAATGATCTTCTATCCAAGGAGGAACTGTTCTAGAGACAAAAATCCAGGGAGGTTTGGCTTAAGGAAGGTGACAAAAATACTAAATTTTTTCATAATTCAACAAAGGTTTGGAGGGAAATAAATAGGATTGCAATTATCAAAGCAACAGATGGTAGCCTTTTGGAGGATCATCAAGAAATCAAGGATTTGACAGTAGGTTATTTTTGTAACCTCCTAAATGACTGGGAGGGTTCAAATTTGGAAGCTCAAAGGACAATTGTGGGGAATATTCCAACTTTGGTCACTGATGCTCAAATGGAGGCTTTGAATGCCAAATTCACTGAAGAAGAGATTAAATTAGTAGTCTTTGATCTTCATCCGGAGAAGGCTCCTGGGCCTGATGGTTTTCTAGCGGCTTTTTTCTAGAAATGCTGGGATATTGTGGGGACATAAAGTTTAGAGGCAATTAAAGACTCAAGATATTCAGGGAAGATTCTAAGGGAGGTTAATAACACCTTTATAGCTCTCATTCCAAAGAAGGAGAAACCTGAATCCTAGGATGAATTTCAACCTATTTCACTTTGTAATACTCTCTATAAGATTTTAGCCAAGGTTGTGGCTAATCACCTTAAGAAAATTTTGTCTTTTATCATTTCTAAAAAATAAACAAGGTTTGTGCCTAGGAGATCGATCCTAGATGGGGTAATCATAGGTCAAGAAGTAATCCATTCAGTTCATAAAATGAAGAAACCAACTATGTTATTAAAATTGGATATAAAGAATGCATATGACAGGGTGAATTGGTGTTTCTTGTTTAAGGTGTTGGAGGCTTTTGGTTTTCATAGAAATTGGTTGGATTGGCTCTTTGGTTAGGTGGCTAGCTTGTGGTACTCAGTTTTACTAAATGGTTCGCTTGAAAACTTCTTTTCAGCTTTGCGAGGCCTAAGGTAGGGGGATCCTCTCTCCCCCTTCTTGTTAATTATTATGGCTAAAGCTTTGGGTCGTTGGATTGATAGAGAATGAAGAACTGGTGGTGTTGAAGGTCTCCAAGTTACAAGTATTTTACCTTTGATAACTCAACAATAGTCTGCAGATGATACTATGCTTTTTGGGGTAGCTTCACTTAGAGAAGCGCAAAGGTTTAAGGGGATTTTGAATAAGTATTCATTGGCCTCAGGACATGAGATAAATTTGGTAAAGTCTAAAGTTTTTTTCTTCAATTCAAATAGTGCTTTGGAAATTCAAATTTTGAGATGTCTGGGTTTTAGGAGAGGGAAACTGCCTTGTAAGTATTTGGGTCTCCCTTGGGTTAAAGGCATTCAGCATGGGGGCACATGGAATACTTTATTGGAAAGGGTTAAGGATAAACTTGCATCTTGGAAGAGTCAATGGTTGTCTTGGGTAGGAAGATTGTCATTATTGAAGTTTGTCATTGTTGCTCTCCCAATTTACTTAATTTCCTATCTTCCTTTATCGGTGAGTGCTAGTAAATCATTAAATAGGTCCATGAAGGATTTCTTTTGGAACCGTCGTGGAGACTAGAAGAAGTTCCCATTAATTAAATGGTAGAAGGTGTGCGAAATAAGAGAAGAAGATGGCGCGGGGTTAAAAAATTTGCTCCTGCAAAATAAGTCTCTTGGGGAAAAATTGGCTTGGACTATTCATTCTCATTTGGAGCTTAAGTGGGTTAAAAATGTGCAAGCCAAATATCTAGATAACGAGGAAAATTGTTTTTTGAAGGAAAAATCTCTTCCCCAAGGATCTCGTAATTGGAATTTCATTAGAAATGCCAGAGATCTAATTCCAGATTATCTGACTTGGGAGATTAAGGATGGTAATGAGGCTCTTTTTTGAGAAGAATCTTGGGAAAGGCTTCCTATTCTAGCTTTGGACCCTTCGTTAAATAGGATCAAAGAAAAGGCTCAACAAATATGGGGTGTCAAAGTAAGAGATTATTTTGAAATTTTGGTCATTTTAGAGGATGGTTGTTATTGTTGGAAATCGCCAGGGCAGTTGGGTTTAGATCCACAGGATGTGGAAGTATTCAAGTGAATCTTGAAAGAGCATCGCATCTGGAGAAGGGTTGGAAGAGATAAACTTTACTGGAATGCTTTGGCTAATGGGGATTACTCTGCAAAGGTGGGATATGCAATTCTTGCAACTACAGGGGAAGTGGAGTCAAGTCTCCCAATCAAATTATGTTGGAATAAAGCCTGCCTTCCTCAAGCGGGCATTTTTATACATGGGTAGTAGCTTAGGGAAAGGTACTGATAGGTGACTGATTCACAAAGTTGGGCTTCTATGGACCATACAAATTCCCCTTATGCAAAAATGCAGAGGAATCAATGGATCACTTATTGCTTAATTGTCAGTTTTCTTAGGTGATGTGGGAATGGATTTGTTCAAAGCTTCAGTGGAAATCTGTCTTCCCTACTTCTTTGCTTTCTTTTTTGAATTCATGGCCATCTCCTCTAAGACATTTTTTGTTTAGTGATATTTGGTTAATAATCCCTTTTAATTTTTTGTGGGAAGTTTGGAAGGAAAGAAACATAAGGATTTTTCAGGAAAAAGAACTTTCTATTCCTCGGATACAGAGTAAAATTAAGGCTAGTATAGTGGAATGTTTCAATGCTAGATTGGAGGAGATGAATTCCAAAGGTCGCAACTTTACCTTTTGGGATTCTTTGATGCTGAAGAATTGGTTTGGTATTAAGACCCCTATGTTTAAGGGGTGTGGTGGTGTGGCTACTGCAAAAGAGTGTAGTAAGGTGGTTTGGGTTCCCCTAGAGCCAGGGTGGGAAAAATTGAATTTTGACGGTGCCTCAAAGGGAAACCCTAGTCCATTTGGTGTTGGATGCATAGTAAAGAATAGTAAATTTGTGGTCACGGGTTCAATTGCTGCTAGGCTGCTAGAGGGGACGAATAATGCAGCTAAATTTGAAGCGTTATTCTTGTTTTGAATTTGTGTAGGGAATTGAAAGTGAGAAAGCTTGTCATTGAGGGGGAATCCTCTTTAGTCATCAATTCTTTGAGGACAAAACAAATTTGGAATTGGAAATTGACTGAGATGCTGGATGTGACATTGGTCTAGTTGGAAGAGTTTGATCAGGTAATGATAAATCATACTTTGAGGGAAGGGAATGTTGAGGTGATTATCTTTCTAACTTGGGGGTAGTAGGCCCCAATAGAAAGGTGATTTTTATCTATGAAGTTTGAATCTTGTGGGAGGAAGGGAGGACGACCCTCCAAGTTGGCAGAGTGCAATGGGTAGCTAGATTGGCATCCATGTAAGGTGGACGAGCGCTGAGGTGGCTAATTTAAAACAGAGGTTGTGATCGGTGGTAGAGGAAAGTACAACTTTAAATGAATACATTTATACACTCATCCCTTTATGATAGCCTCACTATCGGAGCTGGGGATGTAGGACAAAATCCCTGACGGCGGGACAACTTGACAAGCTTAGAAAATGTGTTTGGATCGTGTGGCGGCATCATCACATGGAGTGTGGTCATTATTTAGTTGTGTGGTTTTAGAGGCTTTATTCGCCTAGTCTTTTGCTTTTGAAGGTGGTAGCGAATGGCTAAATGGTTAAAGTTCATCATTGCTATTTTTGCAGAAGGACTAGTTTGGTTTGGCGCAGACATGTTGGTGTCTTTGATGGCTATGAAGTGTCAAGTAGCCTTAAGAGAGGTGATAGACCAAAGGCTTAAGAGGATTTTGGTTAACAATGATCTACTTATAGTGGCAGTAGTCAAAATGGTGTTGGGTCAAGGGAATTTGAAAAGGAAGGAGTTTGGGTGCAATAATGCACACATTTCATTGCATTTCTTGGCCTCTTTATTATATAGAAGTGTTCCAAAGGAAAAAAAAAAAAGGAGTTGCTTGTTCAATAGTTTAGGGAGGACCTAGTTGGTGGATTGGATGTGGTTCTCACGTTTGCATTAATTGGAATGGGGATTCCATTGCCTTTAGATTTGGAGCTACAGGAAAAAATAGATGAAGCGGTCAAGTTCTACCCATTCCTATTGGATTCAACTGGGCTCTCCCTTATGTGCCCTAGGATGATCATTGTAATGGCCATGGAGTATCTAAAGAAGGAGTTGGGTTTGATGGTGGTAGATGGTTTCAATTGGGTTAAGGATTTTGAATCCTTTGGAAAATTGAATGAATTTCTGTAGCTGGTGGAGTGAGGTTTATTTTTTTGGATTGTTAAGTTTGTTGGTTAATGGTGGTAGCTTATAGTTGGGGCTTTTGTGGTTTGGGTATGCATTGTCATTTTGCATTTCCTCTATTTTTTCTACGATGGTTGTATTGGTTTAAAACTAAGCGTATATAGTAGGTTGTTGATATGCCCTATAATGGTCGATTATAGCTAGTTTTTGTTGGGCCTAGTCTGAAGGGAATATCCTACCTAGCAGATGCATGTAAATTTATTTAATATTAATAAAAAATACTGCCTTAAGTATCAAAAAAATATTAAATTAACAAACATTATAATAATGTTTTTAATTTAATGTTGTATTTGATAAATATATTAAAAAATGATTATAATATATAAAATAAAAAATTGGTCAGGCCCAAACCCAATGAAATTAAAAGTTGTAACTTAAACTAAACATATATTTGTTTAGAAACGAATATTCGTTTGTAACAGATATTCGTTTCGATTTGGTATTACCAAACCAAAATGAATATTGTACCCAAGCCTGCTAAAAGTCAAAGCATAAATTTCATGTTTTTGGGCATGTTAAAAATGCCTTTTTTTCACATCGTCACTTTTTGGACCCCCATGATCTTGCGCAGACCCAGGTGTTCCAAATTTTCATGAAATATGGGATGAAGAAGCATAATCAAGTGTTTGTTATTAAATCACCGTTTGTTAATAATGCTTTGTAGAAGGTCATTGGGTAGGATATCCTTATGAAATTCCCCAAGTACTTGGGTTTTACCAAAACTACTTCTATATTCCTTTTTCACCACTATATATTTTTTGGGTGATAAAAATACATGGGTTTAAAAATTAGTTCAATAACCAAATAAAAATGAAGTTGTCCCAAGTCAATAATTTCAAAGAATTTAATTAACTCTACTTTTATTGTTATTGTGTAATTGTAATTGTTACCTATTATGAATAGGTCATTCACATATACAACCAAGAATACAATTATCTTATCAAATTTCTTAACAAAAAGAATTGCATCTTCAAAATCAAATTGTGTGAAGTTCATTTCAAGAGTTGGCTTAATTAGATTTTCATACCAAGCTCTTGGGGATTGTTTCAAACCATATAATGATACTACCTGAAACATAGAAAAAGGGATCCTAGGTCCTAAATCCAAAGAACCTATGATTCAACGAGCCTTTTTCCAAATATCATTAGAGATTTAGATCACAAGGTGAAAAGATTGACTTTCAGCCCTAATGGTGAGCCAATCAGACCTAAATCTACATCTAAGAGGGATTGGAATGGATAGGAAATATTTTAGAATCACTAAAGTAATGATCCTATATGCCTTAATACATAAAATATAAGATCCCGAAAACTTACAGACATAAATATAATCTTGCAAGTGGATCTAGGAAGTGCAGAGGACAACAAACCTGCTCAAAAATTTTGGTTTTGATATGCCTACAAAGAATCATTCACCCAATGGAAAATGGGTCTTTGTACAGGGGTCCTGCTCAATTTTTTTGGTCCTTTGGTGTTGGATCTTAGGTTTTGTTTCCCACTTGCAAATTTTTCAAAATGTCAGAAATAAATTATGCAACTTAGTTTCCATAGGTTGAAAATAATGATGACAATAAATGCAACAATGCAAAATTTCTCTTCAAGATCTTTTCAATCCTTAAACCTGTAACCTCCACATACACAAAGAGGGAAAAATATTTGAGCCATATAGAGGTTTTCCTTAGTCGAACCTCGTGAATAGTGTTCCCACTTTCACAATGGAAATGCCAATGATAAACACCTTTATGGAAAGGAAATGATGATTGAACAATTTTCTACAACTCACCACCCTTCAATAGCTTCCTTGAAGGACTGAAGACATACACATCACTTCAAGGAAATTGGAACTTGCTTGCTAGATTTTCTTGAATTCTTGAATGCATGAAGACCTAAAACACTTGTTAGCCTTCACAAGACAACATGAACACACATAAAATTTGACAATAATGCTTGATCATAAGTTCTTCTCTAAATTATAGCTTCTTGCTAGTTAGATTTCAAATGATAAAAATACAATGTATTTATAGGTGTTTATCCAATTTCCCAAAAATTAGATTCTAAAAGCTGACACTTACAATTTGAATTTTATCATTAAAATGTCACCAAAAATATATTTTAATTTAGTACCTGACCCATAAAGGGGACCCTTTTACCCATGGGCGAATGGGTCATAGCCTAAAGTTCTAGGACACACTTTATCCAAGGAAATTTAATTATTAAATGCATTTATTTAATGTTGGTTCTCCTTTTAGAAAATAGTAAGAATGAGGCTTTAGAATGCATAATTTGGAAAATTAGAAGCTTAATTAAGTTCGATAAATTAAGGGACCCAAACATAGTGTGAAATTGCAAAGGTATACAATTTCCTACATTACACTACCAATTTTCACACTTTTTGTTCTTGATCTTCCATTGGAAAACCTTCTAGTTGAGACATGTATATTGTTTCTTTGAGATTACTATATTGAAAATTTATCTTCACATTCATCTACTTTGTATTTCCCAAGTATGAATGATTGTCTACTTCATTATGGGTGCAAATATTTCTTCATAGACAATGCCCTCATTTTTAGTATACCCCTTTGCAAAAAGTGTTGCTTTATGATTTTCAAGTGAGTTAACTCCTTTGTATTTTCTCTAAAAATCCACTTGTTTCTAATAGGTTTACTCGTTCTGAGTAAACATCCATCCATTTCACATATCCTTTCATCATTCTGAACTCTCGTTCTATCATTCCGATCATCCGTTTACTCATTCTGAGTAAACATTCATCCATTTAACACATCCTTTCATCATTCCGAACTCTTGTTCAGTCGTTCCAATCATTCGTTTACTCATTCTGAGTAAACATTCATCCATTTCACCCCTCCTTTCATCATTCCAAACTCTCATTCTATCATTCTGATCATCTGTTTACTCGTTCGGAGTAAACATTCATCCATTTCACACATCCTTTCATCATTCCAAACTCTCGTTCTATCATTCCAATCATCCGTTTACTCGTTCCGAGTAAACGTTCATCCATTTAACACATCCTTTCATCATTCCAAACTTGCGTTCTATCATTCTGATCCTTCGTTTACTCATTCTGAGTAAACATTCATCCATTTCACACCTCCTTTCCTCATTCTGAACTCCCGTTCAGTCGTTCCGATCATTCGTTTACTCATTCTGAGTAAACATTCATCCAGTTCACCCCTCCTTTCCTCATTCTGAACTCTCGTTTTGTCGTTCCGATCATTTGTTTACTTGTTCTGAGTAAACATTCATCCATTTCACACCTCCTTTCATCATTCTGAACCCTCGTTCTATCATTTTGATCATTCATTTACTCATTATGAGTAATCGTTCATCCGTCTCGATCAACCATTTGCTCATTTTGATATTTGTTCATCCATTTCTATCATCCATTTCTCCAATCAAATCATCGTTTTCCCCACCCAAATCCCCTGAACTTCGTCTCGGGTTATTATCCAAATTGATCGAAGTGTCTGATCTGATCGTCATCATTAACATCCTCTTAGGATTGTCATCCATCCTAAGTTAATCATCATCGTCAGCCCAATCAATCCATTTTCAATCTCAAAGTGGATTTGGTGCCCCAATCATACATGTATCCTTTAATCCAATCAATCAACATCCTAAGTCACCTAGGATAATCTCCGAATGGGGTTTTTCAGCCCCTCTCATCATCCTATCTGATCCATCGGTCAATCTTATCAATCAATCGATCAATCCAATCCAATCTAATCCAATCGCATCCCTATCCAATCACCTTCGACCCAATCAATCTACTTCCATCTCGAAGCAGATTCGGTGTCGTAATCATCCTTTGATAATCAAATCCGATCATCAAAATCAATCCCATCGTATCATCTAATCATCCTAATTTGAGCTTTAATCCAATCCCGATCTGAGCTTGTCCTAAATCTCGATTTGAGCTTTAGTCCATTTCCATCCAAAATATTTTATCCATCCTCTTTATCCTTTCACCATCATGAATCCTTATCCTCCATCAATAGTAGTCAAGGGAAACCCTAATTACGTCAACGATGATAATGAAATTCTTGTTGATCAAGAGGTTTACGACACTATCATTGCTAGTAAGCTTTCTCCACCCACTTTCCAAAATCCAATCACCCCATCGAGTTATCCCATCATGTCTTCATCTATGCCTAATCACACTCCTTATGCTACCTTTGACAAGGGATGTCCATCATATCCATCATATCCTTCATCTACATCATCCCCTTATCCTAGTTTTCGTCACAATACCCCTATCTTGATCCCCCATCCACATCCTCTTATCTCAATCCTTCATCCACATGTACCCACTACCCTAATCTTCCATACCAATCCGCTTCAGCCTAATCCTACATTCACACCTTCCTATCCTTGTCAAACACACCCATCAACTTACCCTAATCCAGCATCCGCATCTCCCTATATTAATCCAACATCTACATCTTCCCATCCTAATCCACCATCCCAATACCTTTATTACAACATGCCGCCCATATCTTCTACCAACGATCCACCGTCTGTGTCATCCTATCCTAATTCCCCATGCCCATATCCTTACCTTAATCCTCCATCCAGTCTTAATCTTCCATCTAATCCTAGTCCACTAATCCATAAACCTTCATCCACTCCCACCTCGCCATCTCAGCCTAGCGTATCCAAGTTTCTCCAAGGAATTATAACAAAGAAGACATCTCCCACTCCACACATTGTAATCATGGAACCA
>VDFB02290587.1:27500-36681 GCA_007258455.2 Sequoia sempervirens | reverse complement strand
TGAGATAGAGAGGAGAGAGTTAGAGAGAAAGAGGGGGAAGAGGGATAGATTGGGATAGAGAGTGAGAGAGATGTAGGTAGAGGGAGGGAGAGGAGAGATAGAGAGTATAGAGGGAAAGAGGTAGGGAGGGAGACATAGGTGAGATACAAAGTGATGGAGGGAGAGGTAGGTAAAGAGAGAGAGGGGAGAAAGATAAGTAGAGAGGGAAGTTTATGTAGAGAGATAGAGAAGAGATAGAGAGAAGTAGAGAGGGGAGGGAAGGAGGAAGATGTAGGGAGGAGATATAGGGGTGAGAGAGAGAGAGAGAGAGGGGAGAGAGGGAGGAAGGGAGAGAGAGAGGGAGGGAGTGGAGAGATAGAGAGTAGAGAGAAGGAGAGAGTTAGAGAGAAAGATGATTCAACTTGTTGACTACTAAAATTTGACCTCTTGATTACTGAAATTTGACATGCTAATTACTGAAATTTGACTAAGTCTGAAATTTTTAAGATCTTCCAAAAACTAAAATTTGCATTATAACTCCTAGAGATCCAAAACCACTGTCAAACATCTTGCTTATATACATGAAATATATCTTAAAGTATAAGAAAGTAAATGTCCATATGTAAATGTCAACTTATACTTAAATGTTTATTTCATGTATATAGTGTCCTTGGCAAAGAAAGAGAAAATGAAAGAGCTTAGAAAAATGCATTCCAAAAGTCATGAATTGCATTTGGTGAGTGCAATATGGCTTGTTACGGTTTTTTTTTTTCAATTTGACATGAAAATTGTGTCACAAATCCATGCACTTACCCTGTAAACACCTCCAAAAATCTACAAGACTAGATATTATTCCGCGATGAAGTGCAAACTTAGCAAAACATGTAATCTGCACTGGAAAACTTGATATTCTGTTACTCATAACTTCTACACCAGAGGGCCAAAAGGCATGAAAATTTGTATTTAGACTCCTTTGACATCCAACAAAATTTACTTAGAACCGTAGAGTGAAATTCTTCAAGGCGAACCAATCCAAACCAAAAAACTGATGCACTGTACACTAACAAATAGTGTTTTGACACTTAGCCAATTCTTCCACTCAACTATATGTATTGGATCAAAACTTTGCATCTATGCACTAGATTATCATTCTCATACACACTCATGCTTCACCAATTAGTTTGCACATCAATCTTCATACCAAGCCACAATGTTGACATCAATGATAACATTATATCTGCATATTGTACATCCATGCTCATGTTCCCATGTTCAAGAAAAACAATGAAAAACTTCCAACAATCTCCCCCTTTATCATTTATGGTAACATGCATCCATTATTTTCTGACACTTCTAAATTTATCTCCCCTTTGACATCAAGGGAAAAGGGCATACATAAATGTTCTAATCTTTGTTCCCCCTTTGACATCACTTATAAAGTCTTTATCAGATTACATACATACTCCCCCTGATTGATATATACATGTATGAATTAGAGTAAAAAAATTTCAAAAACTTGACCAACTCCTCCTAATAGTGCTATCCATCAGACCAGATCAAAATTTGTATTGGGACACTATCATCTAACATTCACATATATACAATGAAGTTTGAATATGAGATTTGAGATGCATGAAAATAGAAGATATATACATAGATTAACTAGAAGAAGTGTTTCAAACCTGCAATTTTACAAGGTGTGCTTGCCAAAATTTCTTGCCTTCTTCCCATTCCTTCTTGGCTATGCCAAACATGTGGTTTTGTGCTTCAAACTCCATGAGGAGTTCTTCTGTATCATTCAAAGTGTTGGGTACCAGATTCATCTTTGTGTTCTTCTTCCCACTTGTTAGAGCACTGGATACAAATGTATTCTTTTCATTTACCAACTCTCTAAGATGTCCAAACTACACTACTATATTTTCTCTTTGTTCTTGCAGCTAGAAGAATTGTTCATGTAGGCTCTCAATTGCTAACCTTGTGCTCCCATCTGCATCAATTATGGGATCATAGGAACCAAATGCCTTATCAATTTGGGACTCAATGGAGCTCATCTCATCCTTAATATTTTTTGTGGAACCAAGCCATTTCATGCAAAATAGAATAAAACCTTAGCTTCTGCAACACAATTTTGCACATCTTTAAGGTTGTTTTGATTTTTTTTGTGCAGTAGCACATTTCTCTATTATGTCTGTCAACCTTTTGTCATTCATCTTTTTATCAATCTCCTTCTCTATTTTATCCTTTAGTCCAATAGAATAATCTTTGAATGAATGAAGTAACAACTTTAAATTTTCCATACCATACAATGAATTATTAATGCTTGCACCTGGTATGCTCTCATGTAGCACCTTCACTTCTTCATTAATAAGCTTTGTTCTCTTTTTATGTGTTTATAGGATTTATTTCTAAGAAGAGGGATGGAATGCATCACCTAATTGTAATTTATTCAAAGGAGATATCTTATCCATATTAGCCTTCCCTTGTTGCATTAGAAGTTGTAGTAGTTGGGAAGACATAATAGGTTGGAACTAGAGCTACATCTTCAATAGATTCTTCAAAGAATCTCCAGATGTACCAAAAGATTCACCAACCATCTTCACATTCTCTTCTGCATCCTTCATTTCCAATTCCTTTTCCTTGTCACCAATGCTACTTTATTATTTTTCTTCATTATTCTTCTTAGCACTGTCAGGATTTTCCTCATCCTTCTTTTCTTCATCAACTTTTTTTTCATTGTTTTCTGAAGGCATATTCATCTCTAGGTTTTCTTGTACTACTTCTTCAACATTATTTTCAGGTTCCGGAGGGGGGAAGTTATGCCTTGTAGTTATGTCCGATGATTCTTCAACATTCTTTTCAGTAGCAATATTTTCTCCTACTAGAGAAGCATCACCAATAACACCTTCTGAAATGTTCTCTTCCACATCTAGAAGAGTGTCATTCTACACATTTACCTCTTCTATTCCTTTCTTAACTTGATCATCTTGTTGTGCTTCTTTGTTTACATTAACTTCCAAAGTAGGCATATCATCATGTAATTTCTGTTCTCTATCCAAATCCATGCCTAAATCCTTTTCCAAATCGACAACCTTCTCCATAGTTTCTTTCTAGGACCTCTCAAGATCATTCTGATCTCTGCTCATGAGGGTAGTTACCCTTTTATTGGTTCGTAACTCCTTATTGTATAATTGAGCCAATGTGGCTTTATTTTCATAAGATAATGTAGCACTAACCTTTTCAAAAGAAAAAGATCTCAACTTTGCTTCTTCATTGATTGCTTCTTGTCTTCTAGCATATAGAACATTCTTCAATTCTTCAGGAAATTGAATTTATATGTTCTTCATGTTGACCTCAAATGCAACTATATATTTGACAACTTCTTCTTCTATTGTTTCCTTATTAACATCATCCGCAGAGGTGTACAATACAAGAGTCTCTTCGAACATGTCATGCTCCATAATTCCATTAAAGAAAGCATCTAATCTCATAGGGATATGCTTATCATATTCTTCTTTTTCTTTTTCTTGTCTTATGGTCTCTTCTTTGTTTTCTTCTCCCTCATGTGAATCATAAAGGCTTGTTTTTCCTTTTCCACTTCTGCCTCATCATCAGTATCCATAGTGTCAGTCTTTTCCTTCTTTGCACTTGTTTCTCCTTGTGATGCTTCAAATTTCCTTTTTCCAAACCAATTGTAGTCCTTCTTCTTCATCACCAACATTTACTCCCAAGTATGTTTCTCTTGTTTCTTTTGTCTTTACTCTTATCCTTTGAGGAGCTCCTTGTTGCTTTGTCGGGGTTGCCTTTTCCTTCACATGCATACTTTGTTGCTTTTCCATAGTAGTCTTTACTTTCACAGGGGAACTTGTCTATTTTGTCAGAGTACTTGGATCCTTTATTTTTGTTCACTAGCTAATGGCATAGTTCTGAAGGCCTTGGGGGCAACTGAAGAGATGGTAGCTAGTCTACCAAATCTCCTAACACTGGATGAACCTTCCTTAGCTTTCTATACTTGTTCCTTTGTAAGGCCCATTGTCTCTGCAAATTGTGTAGCTATTTTCTCAACTATTTTTGTTATTTGTTTTTGCCTTTGATCCATATGCACCTTCATGGAATTCTCTTCATAGGTTCCATACCTCTCCTCAAAGGTGTCCTTAGGTTTGATCATCATAAATTCTACTGAACCAATAACTTCTTCCTCTGTAATCTCATATCCCATCTCTAGGACCCAAACAGTCCTAGGCTCAATAACATGTATAATGCAATAGTCTTTTGTCACCAAGAAGGTGATATCATTCTTGTACTTTTCCACCATGCTCCAGGGAATTCTTTCTCTAGCTTGCATATTTTTCTGAAAGGTTTTAAAAATTCCCATAATGCTTCTTCTTGTGAATTTGCATCACCTAACCTATTTAGGTGGTCTCTAATTTGATATGCCACAAGTATTTCCTTCAACCATATTATATTCTTAGTTCTAGGAACCTCGTTTAAGAATTAAAACAATAAAAAGATGGTTAAAGTACCAAACTTGAAAGGGTACTTCAAGTCCTTAGTCTTTTGTAGGTTTTCAATCAATTGTGCTCTCAAAAATTCACACAAATCATAGTCTACACCCTTCACAACCATCTAATAGGAAACATTAATGGTAGTGGTAGACACTAAATTCTCTGTGTTAGTGAAGTATATATCTTGTATCTGATCATCATTAAGGCATACTTAACTGCTAGATTCTTGATGTTATTTATTGTTAAGGTTCTTCTATCATACTTTGCACCAATTAACTCCATCACTACTTCATTCTTCATTGACTTGAGCACCGAAGTTGGTTTGGTTGAACATACACCTCTAATAACCCTAATAACCTCTTTGTTAATTATGTGAGGTATATCCAACTAGATGAATCTATCATGGATTCTACTCAGAGCTTACCTTACCCACACATCATCGTGGAAAATTTTAGGGAAATAGCTCCACATTGAGCTTCTTGTTCGCCAAGCTCTTGAAATTTTTTTTCAGCTCAAAGTTATCTTCGGTGAGTTCATTAAACCACACATCACCCAATTTAGAGTGATCATATTCTTCCAACTTAGCATGTTGATATACCCTTACATATTTGGTGTGCAAAAAACCATATGGAATGTGCAAAAATACACTATCTGAATCATCCACCAAGAATTTATCGGGATGTAATTTGAATTTAGCATGAGGATGATCCACAACCTCAACTACTTATGGTGTATACATTTTCTAACACTTCCACAAACTTAGGGCAAGATAGAAGTCTATAATACCTTTTGATTGCTTTACAGTTAGGGTTTCATGTGCAAGAACTTCTAAAATGCTTCACCACACTCTTTCATTGCTCATATCTCCTCAAATGATCATTTAAAAATGACTTAGATTGAATATGAAATCACTTATAAACCTTTTGAACTGAGCTAATTTGTATTGAATGCACATTTTGAAAAGCTAGTAAAAACCCTAACTATATGCACAGTCAACTTCAAATGCTCCACAAACTTCCACAACTCAATATTTTTCACCGATTCTTTCTCCAATAGGTTAACCATGTCAACCTACACCTTATTCCAATGTTATGAAGCATCAAAACCATTTCTCTAGAAAGGGATAAAGGTTCTTCTATTAATGCTGCCCCTAACCCAAAGCTTTCTACTTAGTTTCTAGAGGAAACATCTACACTAGATGCTGGTACAGACTTAGGCTTAGTCTCATTGTATTCCTTTTTTCTCCAAATCTTGTCCATCTATTTCTTCATATCTACTAGATTAGCCCTTTTCACTGGATCATTCTTCTTTATCAGATTGTTCTTCTTCACATTCTTGCTTTTGCAAAATTTGGAAATGTGTCTTGGTCCATTGCAATTGTAACAAGTGACAACATTTTGGAAAAGCTTAATTCCACCACCCATTCTAAATCTATATTGATTAGCTTTATGCCCAAATCCATTGCATTCATAACAACACCCATTCAAAGATCAAAACCTTGTACCATTGTTATATTCATTCATCATTTGACTTCTGCATTCACTAGCCTTATGACTGAATCTTGTGCATGTAAAACAATGATCGAGAAAAGATGAAACATTCTAATCCATTCTGATTCTACATTCCATAGCCTTATGTCCAAACTTATTGCAAGAATAATAGTAACCATTAAAAGATAAGTACCTTTGTGCATTTGATTGTCTAATAGGTGGTCTTTTGAAGTCGTTCCTTTGATTTCAAACCTACTTACCATTACTCTTCTTATACTCAATCTTCTTTTGTTCATTGTTCTTTTTTTCAGCACTTGGTGTCTAATATGCTTTTGAAATTTCTCCTTTTTCAAATTCTAATCCACCTTTATCTTTGGAATTCTTCTGATTTGCAATCATTTCATCAAGCATTGTAGAGCTCATCTTGAATTTTTCTTCTTGATTCTTTTCTTTCTCCAGATCTGATCTTAAGGTTACAACTTCTTCTTCAAGTTTTGAACATTCTTCATACTTTCTTTTCATCTTAGCATTTAGGAATTCTTCAACTCTTTTTCCTTATTCAACTTGTACTTTTAAGTAGGTAATTGTTCCATTTGCTTGCTTCAGTTACTCATTAACCTCCTTATGTCTTTCTTTGAATTTCTTGATTTGTTCTCTCAATTTTTTGATGCATTCATCTACTTCCTTGACATTTTCCTTCAAATTTTTGTTCTCATTTTCAGTCCTTTCTAGATCTTCAAGGGCTAAATTCTAAGTTCTCCTTTCATGTCAACCATGCAATCTTCTTCATTGAATCTAACAATAGGAATTTCTTCTAGAGGAGTAGGATATCTTCTAATAGCCGTGTGTTCAATCTCCAATACCTTCCTCAAGCAGTTAAGCTTCTTCTAAGGAACCAAGCTCTGATACCAATTGTTGAACACCCAGAATACTAAGAGGGGGGTGAATCAATATTTTTTGAAACCACTTAAACATTTAAATAATCATTCCACATAACAGATTCAATTTACAGTAGGAAAGGAAAGCATGAAAGCAGGGATCAAAAGCACATAACACATGAACAACATATTTTTTATGTGAAAAACCCAAGTAGGAAAAAACCACGATGAGGATTAACTCACAATATATTATAAATGGTTACAACATATTACAAAAATTCTCACTGTAGGTGAAATCACTATCCTATTGGACTCACTGCCCATTGATGAAAGAAAGATAAAAGAAAGGGGTGGCTCACTGCCAAGATCTGAATTGCTACAATTGCATCTATAATATGCTCGAATTATAGTTCCATTGAAGCTCAATATATAGAGTTTACACACTTCATACCATTCTTCTCTAGCACTCTGCCTTGCTTTGCATTCACATTACATTCTCAATATTTTCATAAAAAATACTTGTATATTCACTCTCATCTCACAATCTACATACTCCAACACCAAAAATATCTTATACTTATACCCCATTACATCCACAAACTCTTGCAACATTAATTAGGCAGGCCTAATTAGATGTATCTTACAAAATGATGACTTGTTGGCCCAAAACATACTTCACACCACAATTAAAATTTATAGAAAACTCAAATAGGTTGGCATGGACCTATAATAGCTCCCAAATAATTCATCAACACTTATTTAAACTCTACATACACTTAAACATATTAGGTCGGCACCACTGGAGACATAACATCTAAATAAGTCAACTAATCATCCTCAAATCGATGTGTGGACCTCCAAACTTCACTCCACTTGGAACTTAGATGCTATTGACACATGTAAACACCTCCACAAATTTGTAAGACCAGATATTATTCCACGGTGAAGTGTGGACTTAGCAAAATATGTACTTTGCACTGGAAAACTCAATATTATGTTACTCAATAACTTCCACACCAGAGGGAAAAAAGTCATGAAACTTTGGATTTAGACTCCTTTAACATCTAAAAAAAATTCCTTAGAACTATAGAGAAAAATTCTTCAAGGCAGACCAACATGAGACTTAAAATTGATGCACTATACACTAAAAATAGTGTTTTAACACTTATCCAATTCTTCCACTCAACTGTTTGCACCGGATCAAAACTTCTTGCATCTATGCATTGGATTATCATTCTCATACACACTCATGCTTCACCAATCGGTCTACACATTAATCTTCGTACCAAGCCACAATTTTGACATCAATGACAACACTATATTTGCATATTGTACATCCATGCTCATGTTTCCAACAAGCAAATTAATGAAAAACTTCCAACATGAAGTGAAGGATCCACCAAATCTCGTTCCATTCTTCAAAAAAGAATCATATTCATTTTTCTTTACTTTCCTCCACACATCAATTATTTCAACTTCTTTGTAGAAATTTGGTTCTAAATCAACTAAGATGTTGATTTCTTGTTCTAGATGCCAACCTAAGATAATATTTTGAAGCTTATATTGAAATTATTTAAGGGAATCTTCTTGTTGACGGGATTTACATTCACTTCTAGTATATATTTTTCCAAATTCATCAAGTTTGACATATTTTAATGTTTGTGTTTCCCATTTTGGCAAGTTTTCCTATATTTATATGAGTTACACAATGCACAGGTCTCATTTTCTTGATCAAAAGCTCGTTCCTCAAGTGGTGTTTCTTGAGTGATAGCTTCTTGACATTGGTGTGAACAAGGGTTTTTTCCTACCTAGTTTCCCCCTTTGTAGTGTGAACAAGGCATATTATCTAACTAGTTCCTAGTTAGGACCTTTCCACACATGTTCACATATTAAATTTACTTAGTGAGAGAAATATTTCTAGAAGTCTCTTGTAAACATGTGATTTTATCCAATAGTTGTCACATGACATAGGATTAAGACACTTGGAAACATCCTAGTTAGTCATACCTCTCAACCTTTCCTATATAAGCAAGGTCTCATACATGCATTATGTAATTCTTATAGACATGTTCAGTGATCACATTTGATTCAATATATTTCACATCCATTCTTGCAAATTTATGTTCTTGTTTTTTCATTATTGTAGAAGAATATTTTGGTTTTATAGGTGATCCTAGGAACTTGAGTCTTTAAGTGACTCTAACATGGTATCAAAGCTTCAAATATACAAATCCCTTCTCAAATTTGAGAGTGATTTGTACATGAACTTTTTTTAGGGTTCACTGCAGGATCATGGGGGTCCAAACTAGGCCTATAAGTGGTGATGAAAATT